>SMDT01003227.1:0-252790 GCA_005392925.1 Aquilaria sinensis | reverse complement strand
TAAAACATGCATCTCATGCTTATAAGAAATAAACGTGACATGGTTATAGCCCAAACTATGCGATATTCTCAAGCCAATGAGAATATCATAAAAGCCTAAGAAAAGAAAAGAGTCTTCACAAGCTCCTTCTCTTCCTTTCTTGGCTGCCCTTTTGTTGTCACCTCCTTGGACATACCTCCTTGCATGATCCCATAATGCACCATTACATCAATAATAGAAACCTCGAGTTACATTCGAGGGGAGTAAGGTGAGAAGAGAATGTACAATGAGAGTGATAAGAAAAGGCACGACTCGCAGGCCGTATTTACAAGTACAACCAATCAAGGGCTATAACCATGCACCATGCTTCAAACACCAATCAGCATATCATGTCAAATCTCATTCAACAAAGATGCATGCCAATTTTTGCGCATTGATTAACCAGTTTTTATTTATGTGGCGCTTCGCATACGGCGGTCCCGCTGGCCGGTCAGCGGGCGGTGGTTCTACTGACCGGTCAGCGGACGGGGTCAAGGGGAGCTGCCCTTGCGGGGGGCAGCGCCCCCCGGCGCAAAAAATTGTCTTACAATTGCTTAGGCCGAAATCTTCTATTTCGACCAAGTAGGCACCCGAGACTCCTCCATTCGAGCCACCAAAAATACCTTACTTTCGGTGCCCGAATAGGCCGAATCCGAACAAACCTAGGGTTTTTGCAACTATTGCAAGAATCCTAATCCATATAGGTATCTCATACCTATCAATTTCGGGTTAATCTCATTAACCAATTTGTGTCGTTTCTTCATATATCTCATATGTTCATTACGAATTTCGGTTTCATGCATCATGAATCAATCTAATTAATCATGGCCGAAAACAACTCGAACACATAGCATCTTGCGATTCAACACTCAATCCCGATTTAGGGTTTCACCAGTAGCTCTGATACCACTGTTGGGTTTCGGGAGCCAAACAGTGCAACGGAATTTAACCGAAACCCTCCAGGATCCAAGTGAAACGGGGTAAACCGGGTGTTCAAAAATTTTCATACCTAATTTTTGGTTGAGATCTCTCATTCAACTGTAGAGTCGAATCACAAAACCTGAACAGTTGACGTGTTCAAGCTCTCTATGGTATCCACACAAGCCTCTCGGGATCACCACGCTTCCACCACGTCCCGGCAGATGCGTTTCTCTTGCGCTCGCAGTGCTAGCTTACGTCCTCCAAGGAATTGCAAGAGAAGAGTGCGACTATCCTTTTGGGAGGCTACGGCAAGGAGACCTGCGAATTTCTAACTTAAAAGTTGTATTTATAGTGAGACTCAACTTCCAGGCCTAATGGGTTTCAAAGCCCTAATCCAATTAGGATTTAATTTCAGAATTAATAATGGCTCAACTCTTGGGCCCATTATTAATATGAAATTAAAGTGAAACCATAACCCAAATAATTAGCCCATGCACTCTAATGATCCAAATAGCTCTATGTGTGCGACCCAATAGGCTCTTGCCATGTTGGCAATGATCATAAATCACATTTATGATCATAAGCAATGAGCGGTGTCTAGCAACACATCATTGCTACCCAAGTGACAAGATTGTCGGTGAATCGACTAAACCTTTATGATCATCACCGATATATGCCATTGTCCCTTTGTCCAAGATATCAAGACTAAGCACGAGACATGGAATGTGTCACTCTCGTATAGCCCAATCTTTGGTTTCTTGATTACTGAGTGGACTTAAACTAATGACATTGACTTCATATATCAACTTAAACTAATGACATTGACTTCATATATCAACTCATCCGAGCATGGCCATGCATTCTCTAAGTCTCACTCAAACATAATTGCTGGATTAATGCCTTAATAAAATATCATGACTCAATGTGCAAAAATACAATCATCTCATGATTGGTCTTTTGGGCACAACACTAACACTAATGGCAATGGGACTTAGAGTAAACATGGCTAGTGGCTTATATGTACATTTGGGCTTAGGAAAGCCTTAAGGCACTTTTTGTAACAAGCTAGTTTGTATGCATGCTTGTGTGTGTATGTTTTAGTTAAGGCGTTGGGTAGGTCCCCAAAAATCCCTTAAGGACACAGGACACACACCTAAGACACCTAGCTTCATTAAACCCCATATGCACCCATAAAGCCACCTAAGTAACTTCAAATGGTTGAAATTCCATCAATTGGGTGAACTAAGTAAAACTTGTTAGAACATCAAAAGCTTGAAATTCCCACCTAAGTAAGGTAAAGTTGGGGTTATGAATCCTGAGAGTCAAAGTCTAATTCATCATAAGAAAATCAACTGAGTGGCTAAAAACAACTGGTTGATTTCAAGCCTATTAAAAAGGTTTACGTGGGGGGTGAATTGGGTCATGACAACTTTGGTGGACCAAAGTACCAAGCCACCAGTTTTTATCCATTTGGGCTTAACCATTGGGTTTGCAGCGGCAGCCACTCGTTGTTGCATGGCTTTTCTTCATAACTCTGTTGTTTCCCAATGCTCTTCAATCATGTCTAATTTGGCTTTTAAGTTGAGGTTGTTTTGTTCTTCATTGAAGATTTGCAACCGAATAGAGGGGTTTATGACTTTAACTAATATTAATGGCTGACTACTGAATGCTAGGGAGAAAGAAGGTTTTTTAATCGCCTTCATAGGCATTGTTTGTTAACTCCATAACACACTCAAAAGTTCTCTGGGCCACTTTCCTTTCTTTTTCCCTAGCCTTTTCTTCAGTCCATCCTTTAAGTTCCTATTAGGTACCTAAACTTGTTTATTGCTTTGTTGATGAGATATAGGGGTAAAAGACCACTTTATAATGAGGTTGGTTGTGAATTCCTATAAGCCTTTGTCGATGAACTAGGTGTCATTGTTTGTGACCAGTACCCTTAGGGAACCAACTTGACAAACAATGTTTTTCTATACAAACTTCTATACTTGTTTGGCCAAGATTATGGATAAAGGCTCAGCTTTTATCCACTTGGTAAAATAATCCAAGGCCACCATATAATATTCAACCCATTTGGGCCTGTAGGCAAATGGCCGATGAGATCGATCCCCCATACTGCAAAGAGGCAAGAATAGTTTACCGATGTCATTATTTTGGAAGGTACCCTTTGCACTAGAGAATGTCGTTGACATTTAACACAATACTTCAACAATTTTCACACATCTTTCTTGATGGAAGGCCATAAGTATCCTTGCCAAAAGAGCACACCGGTGAGGGAGTTCGTGCTGATATGTGATCCATATAATCCTTCATGAACTTCCTTTAAAACTACTTCCATTTCCTCTTCCTCCATGCATTTTTGTAGTGGATTAGAATGGCCTTGCCTATCAATTGTTCTCCGATCAGGAAGTGCCTTCCTGATCTATGCCTTATTCTTGCTGACTGCCAAAGGTCTGCTGCCAGTTGCCCCTCAGCCAAATAGTTCCTCAATGGTGCTTTCGATCCCTTATCTATGACCGAGATTAATATTATAACAATAGTCGGGTAGTGCGTGTTTGAGTGTGCTCGAATGATTTTGCGAAGGCATCTACTTTGATATTTTCCCTTCGAAGCACTTTCTCAATTTTGCACCTTTTCAAATTTTTGGATAAGTTCATAAAATCCTTATATTCGACTACATTGTTAGAAACTTGAAAATCAAATTTGATGAACCTAGCTGTCTCCATCCCTTCGAGTCCACGGAGTGTCATGCCCGTACCTTGATGCTCGGCACCTGATGTTCCATCCATGAAGAGTGACCACTTTGGATTTTCTAGCTCAGGGACATGTTCAGCCATTTCCGCATTATCCAAGAGTTTAACTCTAAAATTAGCTAGTGCTTGAGCAATTATCACCTTTCATGGCTTGTACATGATTTCATATTTCCCGACTTCTATGCACCATTTAGAAAGTCGGCCCAAATGGTTAACCTTCTTCATAACATCTTCCAAGTGTGTAGACCATTTTTGACAATGATGGTGTAACCTTTGAAGTATGGCCAAAGTCTTCTTCCTACTAGCACCAAGGCATAAATTGCCTTTTGTAGGATAGGGTGGCCTACTTTGGCACCATGTAGACATTTGGTCACATAATATATTGGCCATTGTTGCCCACCATCTTCCCCCCTGATGAAGACCAAGCTTAATGATTTCTTGCTAACTATGAGGAAAAGTATGAGAGGTTCTCCCTCCTTTAGTTGCTAAAGAGTTAGTAACTTCATTAGGTAATCCCTCAGCTTATCCCAAGCCTTTTGGCATTCACCATTTTAGGGAGATTTTTCATTGTTGTCTTTACCCATATCCTTGGTACCCTTGATTAGCACCTTAAAAAATGGATGACATCAGTCTTCATATCAGGATATGAGCTGTTATCCTACCTGTAAGCCTTTGCATGTCCTTGATAGTTTTTGGTGTCCTTAAGTTGAGCAGGCTCTTCACCTTTTTTGATTGGCATCTATGCCTCCCTCAAGGACCATGAATCCAAGGTATTGCGATGGTTAACCCCAAATAAATATTTTTCTAGGTTTAATCATATGCCAAAATTTCCCAGTTGCTAGAAAGTTTCCCTTAGATCATTGGTGTGATTGTTTGGACATTTGCTTTTGACAATCATATCATCGATGTAAACTTCTATATTTCATCCTATTTGTTTGGTAAATACCTTGTCCATCAGACGTTGGTATGTGGCTTTTACATTCTTTAGCCTGAAGGCAATTCGTACATAGCAGAAGGTCCCTCCATCGGTGATGATGGACATTTTTTCTTGATCAGCAGGGTTTATTCAGATCTGGTGATATCCACTAAAAGCATCTAAAAAACTTAGCAGACCGTATTCGATTGTGGAATCTATGAGTCGATCTATTGAAGGTTGGGAATATGAGTCCTTCGGGCAAGCATCATTTACTTCGATCATTTACCTTCTATAATGGTTTTGATGATATAGCTGAGCTAGTTGAGGTACTTCACCTTTCTTATCACTCTCAGTTCCAAAATACTCTTAATTTTTTTTTTTGAAGAAGTTTTTCTAGTTTAGAATGAGGTTACACTTTTTTTGCTGAATGGGTCTTGCATCGGGACTTCCCCTAAGACTATGTTGTATTATGTCCAGCTTATGCCAGGCATGTCCTTCGGCAAGTAAGCAAATAAATCTTTATTTGAAAGTAGAAAGGATACAAGCTTAGCCTTTTCCTCTTGGGGTATATTTTACCTTATTTGAGTACTATGGCTTAGGATCAGTTCTAGGCCCTCAATTTCTGCTTTCTAGCATTCATTTTTATCATTATTTGGCAACTCGTTCTCCTCCATGGTGGCTTTTCATGAGGTCTAGGCATGTACCTTCATTAGGCGCATGTCTTGCTTTGATGAACACTTTTCGTACTTTGGCTTGATTGATGAAGATCTTTTCATCTCCTCCTATTGTTTCAAAGTACCAGGTTAAATACTTCACATCTGATCTCACATGAAAGCTACCATGCATATGACTCCCGAGGATAGTGTTATAAGGAGAATGGACGTTAATGACTATGAACCTCATCATAGTTGAAGCAGAGAGCTCAGTGACGTCTTTGACTAATGTTCCTTTTAGCATCAGTGGTAGTTCAATCCATCTGAGGACTAGGAGTTTCCCAAGTCCTACACTAAATGTAGGTGATGACATTGACTTGAGCTTGTCTTCGGATATACGCAGGCATGGGAGTAACTGGGTGAACAGGACATTGGCATTATAGCCATCATTGCAAAGAACCTTTTTTACATCCCAATTCCCAATCCTAGCCACGGTTGACAGAGGGTCATCATGTGGGAACTTTACCAATTATCCATCTTTTTCAACTAGCTTGTTTACTAGGCTATCAAACTCCATTAGGGCAATTTGCCATCCCTTTCTCTTTCTTCCGGCCAAGGTTATACTGTTATACTTTTCATTGTCACACCTTCACTCCTCGTCCATCTTATCTCAGGACTTTGGCGAAGGTAGGTGAAGAAAGCACTAAAGTTGCCCTTGCTTGATCAAGGATTCGATGTACTTTTTGAGCTGGGAACAATTCACGATATCATGGCCATGGTCCCTATGGAATTGATAGTACTTCTTCATATTCTTCTTATTGTTTGAAGCCATGGGCTTTGGACTTTGGATTGTTGCTCCTTCATTTTTTAAGGCAATCAAAATGTTGGTCCTCATGGTGTTTAGGGGGTAAACCATAGTTGCTTTTTTCCTCAATTTTTTTGAGGTCACCTGCTTACCTTCCCCTGAAACCAAAGTTGAGCAGGTTGAGACTTGGGTGCTTGGTTGATAAACTTTGTCCCTCCCATCCAAAATTGTTTTGCAGTCATATGCTATTCGACACTTTGATAAAACTATCCTAATGTCTATGGGGATCTTTTGAGAACTTGTAGAACAACTAAGAATCCCAATGTCTCTAGGGGTCTTTCAAGAACTCGTAGAACAACTAAGAGTTCCTCTGAAGGCCCCTGGTCATTGTTAGTATTCGGATTTAGGGACAAAAGTCAGGAACACTCAGAGCTTCCCCATTAAACCTTTTAACATAATCTCGAATAGTTTCACTACTTTTCTATACGTCGAACATTTGAATGGGAATTTTTTCCATCAGGCAAGTTCCAATAAATTATTATGTGAAGGCCGTGGAGAGCTCTTAGAACCCTAAGATAGACCTTGGTGCTAAGGAGTTGTACCACGCTGTAGCTGGTCCTAAAAGTGTGACCTCAAAGTATTTGTAGAACATGGCATCATCAGCTCCATGCAACATCATACAATTTATATATTTTATAAGATGAGATTATGGATCACTTCAGCCATCATAGTTTTCTAGCCTAGGTAACTTGAAGTCATTGGGCATGGGTACTTCAACAATGGTAGAATGAATGAAGATTTGTCACATATAAGGGGCTTCGGTGAGTCATGACCAAATAGGCTTCTGGCAGGCTTCCTTCTACACCTTGTCTAGTCTCTCTAAAAATTTTTCCATCAGGGTTGTACTAGACCCCTCTTCTCCCCAATTGTGACTATTCGGCAACGGGGAATAATGTCTTCTTTTCACCAAATAGCTCCCCTAGCAATGGGAGTGACTTCCTTCCTATAAAGATGGACTCTTTAAGTATAAAGGTAGGTGCTCTATTGAATGTGAGCGCCCTACTCATTTTCCTTGGGGAGGCAGATCTTCTGTTGAAGACTTATCCTGGTGGCTCTCATTAGAAGCACTCTAGTGAGGTGACTTGTGGCCTAGGTCGAAAGGCCTGCCTAGAGAAGTCACCTTTACGAACAGATTTCATTTGAGACAAGTGTTGATCCAGTTGTTGGGTCATTTTTGTTATAGCCCTATTAGTAGAAAACACATTTAATGTATATAAATTAATAAATCCCTAGCTTAATACCTCATTTTAAGTTCATTTAGCAAGGTCTAGCAATTTAGGTAAGGTTTACTAAGTTCTAAGGAGATTATGACTTTTAAAGATGTATGGGGATAGTGACTTGGCCCCTTCCCAGGAAGTCTGTAAGAGTTGGTCTCACGGTGGATGCAATTGGATAGTTGTATATGTGCGCGGATTAAAATTTCTGTGATACTAGTTGATTAACCTAGAATATTCAAAATGCATGCCCTCCATGCTTTGACTTGGATTAACAAAATTCCATAAAACATTGAATTGGCCAAAACATTTTCAAAGAAAACAAGTTAAAATAGCCAAAGCATACAAAATCAACATTTATGTGAGTTTACTACACATAACAACTGTGTGGGAGCATTCATTCATAAAGTAGACTAATACCCTCACCTAAGAGCAACCCTAGAGTCTAAGACTCCTCAAAACATAGACAACAGAGCCAACTAAGAGTACTAAATATACAAGCCTCAATTGAGATCTTCTTGAACTAACTCCTACCTTGGATGTATGTCCCAGTGGCGAGTCACAGAAGTCCTTGTCCACTTGCTACTAGGCTCTGCAACCAAAGGAAGACTATAGTTAGTACTGTTACTTGACCAACAAGTTACCCAAGTAGACTAGAATCATAATGATTCTCAAGTGAAATGCCTGTAACAAAAGCAAACTACCGTGATAACCCTCAGTGGTTACCCGGCCTAACAACTTCAGAATCTGCACAACATAACTAGGGGTTAAAGTTAAAAGTTAGGTTACAAAAACTCATTTTATCTACTCGGGACCTAGCCCGACTCATTGGGATGCAAAATTACCTTTTTACGCCTAAACCTCATTTAGCACCTTAACCTTCTCAGAACTTAGTAAACTTTGGTAAAATTTTCCTATTCTTGCTATGTAAACTTGAATTAAGGTTCTAAACTTGATTTAAAACACTTTACCTTCTTCGTACATGCTTTCCACTAAGGGAGCCATAAAATTCTCCCTTCATTCTGGAATTTGGTCCCCCAAATTTTGTTGCAACTCTGGAAAAACACTAGGATATCTTTTCAGCATATATTGTTCTGTTTACCAGGTAGATTCCTCTTCACTATGGTTAGACCAAAGGATCTTAACCATAGGAATCCACTTAGTTCGAAGTTTCTTGAAAGCCTATCATGTAGTTGGATGGGTTTCTCTTCGTAGCTCAAGTCTTCTCGGATAGGTACCACTAAAGGATTAATTACCTGTCCCGGATCTACTATACATTTTCTGAGTAGACTAATGTGAAATACATTATGCATTCGAGATAAGTTAGGTTGTAACGCCAACCAATAAACAACTTTCCCTATTCGCTCCAATACCTCATAGGGTTCAATGTACCTAGGGGCTAACTAACCCCTCTACCCAAAATGGGTAACTCCTTTCATTGGTGACACTTTGAGAAGTACTTTGCCTCAAACTTCAAAACTCAAGTCTCTTCTCCTCAAATTTGCATGCTTGGTCTATTTGTCATTGGCTGTCTTAATCCTTTTCTGGATTAACTTGATCTTAGTTGTGGTATCAGCTATGATCTCAGGGCCGATAATAACTCTATTTGAAGGGTCTAGCCAACAATGCATCATCATACAGCGTCTTCCATATAAAGCCCCGTATGGTGCCATACCTATAACAGATTGATGATTGTTATTATAAGGAAACTCGATTAGTAAATGTTGATCCCAATTACCTTTAAAATCAACAGCACACATACATAACATATCCTCCAAAGTTTGGAACACCCTCTCAGACAACCCATCAGTCTGAGGATGGAAAGTGGTACTAAGACTAACCTTGCTTCCCAATGCCTCCTGGAAAGCATTCCAAAATCGTGACACAAACCGAGGATCTTTATCAAATATAATCTGTTCTGATGTACCATGGAGTCTCACAATCTCCTTGAGGTATAACTAAGCCAACTTCTCCAATGTATAAGTGATCTTGATAGGTATAAAGTGTGCCAACTTTGTTAGTCGATCAACCATAGCATCATGCTAACTTCGAGTATTTGGTAATCCTACTAGGAAATCCATAGTAATGGAGCCCCACTTCCTCACTGGAAGGGGTAAACTCTAAAGTGTACTTGCTAGTTTTTGAAGTTTAGCTTTAACCATTTGGCATGTCAAACACTTTGTCACATGTCCTGCTACACCCCTTTTAAGTCCTGGCCACCAGAAATGCATTTTCAGATCATGATACATCTTACTAATGCCAGGGTGAACATGCAAAGTACTAGTATGTCCCTCCTGTAGGACTTGCTGCCTAAGTTCTTCCACATTCGGTACTTAGAGACAATCTCCATAGTGTAGTATTCCATTCTTGTATTGGAATTCCTCCTTCACAGTACCAAGCTTCGTTTCTCCTGAAATTTTCTTCAACAATGGATCTTTCATTTGAGCATCCGTAACTCTGACTAACTAAGCTGATTGTATTTCCAGAACGTAGACTAGGGATTTCTCTTGGTTTTGCCAAAATTCATGCAAAGCTAAGAAGCAATCCCCTGAAACTCCTTTCTAGGAATTTGTAGCCTAATCCTTAGATAGGATCACTCTTATGTATTTCTAACTTAACAGATCTGCTACCACATTCCCTTTTCCAGGACAATACTTAATTAAACCATCATAATCTTTTATGTATTCAATCCACCAATGTTGCCTCATGTTCAAATCTTTCTATGTGAACAGATACTTCAAACTTTTATGATTGGTGAAAATCCTAAATGACCCCCCATCAAGTAGTGTTTCCACAACTTGAGTGCAAAGATTACCGCTACTAACTCAAGATCATGAACGGGGTAGTTCAATTCATTAGGCCTCAACTGTCTTGAACCATAGGCGATCACTTGACTTTCTTGCACCAATACACACCCCATACTAGAACTTAATGCATCAGTGTGCACCGTAAAAGCCTTGTTCGGATCTGGTAGAATGAGTATTGGTGCACTAGTCAATCTTTTCTTCAACCCCATGTAAGCTTCCTCAAACTTCGGTGTCCATTCAAACTTTTGAGTTTTCTTGCTCAAGGTCGTTGATGGTGTAGCTATCATAGAGAATTTCTCTACGAATCCCCTGTAGTAGCTTGCCAAGCCCAAGAAACTCCTCACTTTTGTAACTATAGTTGGTCTTTTCCACTCAATTACCGCCTAAACCTTTTCAAGATCAACTGACAATCCCTGAGCATTGATGATGTACCCCAAAAATTGAATCCTTTCGGACCAAAACTCACACTTAGACAACTTTGCATAGTACTGATTATCCTTCAGCACTTGCAAAATTTCCCTAAGGTGCTCTTCATGTTCTGCAAAAGACTGTGAATACACCAAAATGAAATCAATGAAAACTTCAATAAACTAATCCAGAAATGGTCTAAAAATTCGATTCATAGCTTCCATGAACACTGCTGGAGTCTTAGTCATACCAAATGGCATAACTGAATACTCATAGTGTCCATTCCTTGTCCTAAAGGTAGTTTTCAGGATGTCTTCCTCCTTAACTCTAATCTGAAAGTATCTAGACCGAAGGTCAATCTTAGAAAACACCTTTGCTCCTCTGACTCTATCGAACATATCATCAATTTTAGGAAACGGATACTTATTCTTGACTGTTACTGCATTTAACTTTCTATAGTCGATGCACAGTCTCAAAGTACCATCCTTCTTCTTCACAAACAACATCAGGGCTCCCCACGGTGATACACTAGGCCTTATAAAGCCTTTCTCTAGCAATTCCTCCAACTGCTTCTTTAACTCATCCATCTCAGGAGCTGACATTCTATAAGGTGGTATCAAAATAGGTTCAACCTCAAGCTAAAGATGGATTGCAAACTTAGTATCACTCTTGGGTGGTAACTCGGGCAACTCCATTGGAAACACTTCAAAAAATTGATTGGCTACAGGAATCTTTTCAACTTCCTCCTCTATGACCACCCTATTCAATGAATAATACTCTTCTTCACTGACTATGAGGATGGTATCCATAAGTCAAAGATGTAAACTTTTAGCACTAGATGCTAATCCTCCTGTGCAAGTCATTCTAGCTCCCCGAGCATTTGTAGTGTCGACTGAGTGATTTGCATAGTCAATTTGCGCCTTATGCTTACTTAACCAATCCATTCCTAACACTAGGTCATAAGACTTCAATTCTATCACCCACAACTCACAACAGACATCATGGTCGCCTAACTGCAAGGAATAACTAGTAACTACCTCATTGGTCACAATAAAACTCCTCCCTACAGTTCTGATGAGTCTTAACTCACCTGAGATTTCTCGCTACAACTTAAACTTATCTATCAGGGCAGATGATATCACTGAAAGAGTAGCTCCTGTATCAAAAAGAACTCTAATATTACCATTCTGAAAAGTAAAATTAACTCGAATGGTAGTTGGCTCCTTGGTCACCTGACTCACCAGGGTAAAAACCCTTAGGTCAATTGCTGCTGCGGCTACACCAGGTCATTTTCCTATGGCAAGGGGTGCAGGGAGTAAGTTCCTGCGCAGACTTAGCAAAGGTCGAGCGCATGGGCATTCCCTTGCCCAATGTCTTTTCTGACCACAGATATTGCAAATATCAGTTCCCAAGGTACGTGGCCTTGTGCCATGGAATCATCTACACTTAGGGCATAAACCCATTTTCTTCGTCTAGAAGAACCTTGGCTTTCAACCATCGGTTACTTCCCAGTGCTCTTTCCAAGGTTGGCAGGTCCAACCTCCACCTTTTTTCTAGGTGCCCTTGAATCCTCAAGCTCCCTTTCTAAGGCTAACACCTTCTAAACCACTTGGTGATAACTCCTAATGTCCACTGTCACCATATACCTATGAAGCACGGGTTTTAGACCTTGAAAGAATTTCTTCGCCTTCAACTCATCATTACCAACAATGTAAAGAACATAACGAATGAATGAATTATAACACTGCTCAAAGTCTTACACCAACATCTCTCCTTGCACTAGATTCTCAAACTATATCCTCCTCTGATCCTGTGCAGCCTCACTAACATATTCCTGTCAGAACTTCTTTTCGAAGTCTGACCACTTGAGCACCTTTTTCTTCTGCTTTGGTCGAGTACCATTGGTTTCTCTCAGCATCTCCATCACATCATCCCACCATAAACTAGCTGATGAATACTCGTAAGTATATTACTATTAAGGGTTTAAATCATCATTATACACTTTAATTATGATTAATTTCTATATTTTGATCATTTTTCCACCGGGTTACTATTCATGCATTTTTACAATTCATACATATTTTTACTATTCATAGTTACTATTCACTGACTTGCTATTCATATGTGTATTTCACTATTCATGCGCATGTTTTACTGTTCATACGCATTTTTCACTATTCACTAATATTAAGTAATTATTTTTTTACGTAGGTAAAATCATCACTTGGTGACCCCTTACGAAAAAAATCATATCTAGAGCTGTAGATGTCGAAACTGAGTGATTTCAAATTTATCTGAAAGTCATCACATAGATCTTCAAATTTGCTTCATGCTGAGAGCTAGTTTGATCATTTTCATTGTAGAAATCTAATTATAGATGAGACTATTTGTTCTTTCGTATGCTAAAGAGCAGTTTCGGTAGAAAATTCATAACTTGAGCTATAGATGTCTGATTTGAATGAACAAGCTATTGATTTGAAGTTAAAGAAGAGATCTACAAATCTCATGCTTTGAAAAAGAGCTGATTCAATGTGTACTATGGTCAAAAAATTAAAAAAAATTTTGCCTGCCATTGTTGATTTGTATTTACCTATATTTCACTATTCCATTTTACCATTACACCCACCCCCAAAACTCTATAAATAAGCACCTTAGGGGGAGGGTGAAGAGGAGGTCATTTATTAGGCTTCATTTATGTTTTTGTATCAAAATTAGCTTTTCTCCTTTGTTCTTGTTCTTATTTTCAATACCGAAGCTCTGTCCAAGTGTTTTCTTCTTGTTCTTCTTCTTGTTCGTTCTTTGATCTTTCAACCCATGTTCATTTCATCTTTCTACATGTTGTTTATTTTTATCATGGCTAACTAATCTTTGTTTTTCTAAGGCAAAAGGGTAAAGCTTTTGGTATAAAAGTTATGATTGATTTGAATGGATCACAACGTTAACAGTGTTTTCTTCCTTAATCTATTCAACTTCCCTCCTTGTTAAGTGGGAGTCTTAATTCATCATAGTCAATAATTGGAACAAAAGCTACTTGATTCCCTCTATAGAACATGACTCTACCGACTATATTGGAATCTTGAGTTATTGTCGACAAAGGTTAGTATGATGGATACTTGAACCTATTAGCAATCGTTGGCATTTTAAGATCAATGATAGTGAATACTAACTAAATTCCTTGATTGGGACCTATTTTATGTTTGGATCCCAATTGAGTGGTAAGATGGGCTAAAATTAATCATAACCGATATACTAAAAGTGGATCCCCTAACCTTAGCTATTTATTTGAATTTAAATTTTTAATCAACACATGTTCACACCTTACACCAAAATCTTTCCTTATTACCAAATCTGCAATTTGTATTTCTTAATTCACTTCCCTGTGGTTCGACACTTGGACTCCTGAGATTTTATTACTTGTGATAACCTACACTTGGGTTACAACTGCTAGAGTGCAGCACTAGCCCTCCCTATAAAAAAGAAAGGTATTAAGGCCATCCTTTGCTCAAACTCATAACCTCCACAAGTGAAAAGTTGATTCATCCTGGATAACCAATCTTTTGCTCGATCGAGATCACGTATCCCATCAAAACTCGGTGGGTCAACAGTCTTAAACTTTTCTAATAACCTCATCTAATGTATGGTGTCTCCTTTCCTTGGAACATCCATAACCTCTAGTTCCTCCTCCTCCTCATGAACATGATTTCTCCATTCATGAGCCCTAGGCACTTGCTGTTGCTTAGCATGCCTCTCCTGATCCTGGTGTGGATCATACTCCTCTTGGACAACTTCTTTATCCTCATAATTTTGAAACAACTCAATTATGATGGTAGTCATACCCTCTGCCACCTGAGTAATAGTCTGAGTTAACCCATGAAGCACCCTTGATATCTCAACCAACTTTGCCACAACTAGGTCACTAGAACCTTCACCAGCTTTTCTAGCTCCTCTCAAAGCTCTTGACCTAGTGTCAACCATAGCAACCTACAACCAAAGCAAGACGACATTCCCTAGATGTTGGTCAGCACTAACTATTCTAGCACATGGACTTCCTAAAACTAGATCTCAATTTTAGCCTCCAATATCTATGAAGTGAGCTCTAAGCTCTAATACCAAAAACTAACACGGCTGTCCCTGGCCCCTGCCCAAGAAGCGTGTAAGAGCTGGTCTCACAGTGGTTGTAATTGGCTAGTTGTATATGTGTGCAGATTAAAATTTCTGTGATACTAGTTGATTAACCTAGAATATGCAAAATGCATGCTCTTCATGCTTTGACTTGGATTAACAAAATTCCACAAAACATTAACTTGGCCAAAACATTTCCAAAGAAAACAAGTTCAAATAGCCAAAGCATACAAAATGAAAAGTTTAAATATCCCAAGCATACAAAATGAACATTTATGTGAGTTTACTATACATAACAACTGTGTAGGAGCATTCATACATAAAGTAGACTAATGCCCTCACCCAAGAGCAACCCTAAAGTCTAGAACTCTTCAAAACATAGAAAATGAAGGCAACTAAGAGTACTATATATACAAGCCTCAACTGTGATATTCTTGAACTAACTCCCACCTTGGATGAAAGTCCCAATGGTGAGTCATAGAAGTCCTTGTCCACGTGCTATTAGGCTCTGCAGCCAAAGGAAGACTATAGTTAGTATTGTTACTTGACCAACAAGTTACCCAAGTAGACAAGAATCATAAAGATTCCCAAGTGAAATACCCTCAGTGGTTACCCGCCCCAACAACTTCAGAATCTGCACAACATAACTAGGGAATGAGAATTCAGAAATTCTCAGTAAGGGTTTTCACTGTACCAGCAAGAAAATTACTAAAAACTCCACATATGAGAACATATGTAACCTGCTCTGACCTCATACAGCTTGAGGATCTAATATATGCATATACCTAAGTCCCTTGAGACCTCTCATCATCCTGGTCCTTGAACTACAAGGCATTACCTTGTCTTCTAGCAAGCTTAGCTTGCCAGCCTAACTAGTGATAAATCACCAGTTGAACCTCTCCCGTTTATGTTGTATAGGGGCACTATGGTAGGACTATTGTAGATTAGGCCATAAAGACCTTGTAGACTACGTGCACTAAGGTTGCACCTTGCAACCACATGGCTAAATGCACGGCTTGGTTACCAAGGGTTCTAAACCTTTCACCCAAGCTAATGATACCTAGTTGTGATCCTTTGTAAACTAGTTTTCTTGCTTATGGTATAAGCAACCATAAAACTTTACAAAACTCAAGGAAACTCCTAGGTCTCGAAGAAATTTTGAAAGTCTCGGAGTACCCTCAGAATGCTTAGACCTGAAGGTACCCTAAGAATGCCCTTAGGTCTCCCATTGACCTTCCTGGCAAAACATGAAAAATTCAACTAACATGCCTGTGGTGACGCATCGCCACAGTTGTCAACAAAGTGTCTGTTTTACAGTATTGGTGATGCGTCGTTGGGAAATGGTATGGATTGGTAATGCATTGCCAATCTGTGAAACCTAGAAAAATTTCCCAGTTTTGCTGCTATGAACTTTGGACACTTCCCAAACATATCAAACATGCTTGGATAGCCTCCAAACTTCACATACATGTAAAACAGGTTTCATAGATCACAACCAACTATTACAAGCCAATCTATGATGCATTATTACATCATTCCAATCATCATAAACCTCATAGTCCACCATAATTTAACCTTGCCCACTAACTAATGCTATTGCTAGAACTACTCGAATTCATCAAGCAAACTCATTCCAATAGCATTAATTGAATTAAAGAACACAACTCCCTTACCTCAACTCCAAGCAACAAGAAATAATTATGCAATGCTTTTGCACCAACCAAGTTCCACAAACTCCAACCTAAGTTCCAAGAAAATATGGGCGCAAAACATTAAGTTACTAACTTCTAACCAAAACCCAAGCTCCCAATCAACTAATAAACATGAAATAAATTAAGAACACATTGGTTACCTCGTATCAAAAATAGGGGATGGAAGGAAACAAGCTTCCAAGCTTCAAAACCATGATTTTATGCTTGAAATGAGCTTCCAATGGCCTATATACTTATGGTGGCTCCTCTTTTCACTAAAAAGTCTTGATTATGGGCTCAATTGGATGAAGAAATGATGGTGTGAAGGATTAACTTGGGTTGTGGCAGCCATCCCCCACTTTTGCATCTTATAAACCAAGTTTAAAATCCAAGCCACGAAAGTATTAGACATGGAACACTTAAACCCCCTTCTTTAGGTAACCTTGGTCATTCTTGGTCAATTTATGATTATTTCAACTAAGTTTGGGTTAAAGTTAAAAGTTAGGTTATAAAAACTCATTTTATCTACTCGGAACATAGCCTGACTCATCGGGATGCAAAATTACCATTTTACCCCCGAACCTCATTTAGTGCCTTGACCTTATCGGAACTTAGTAAACTTTGCTAAAATTTTCCTATTCTTGCTATGTAAACTTGACTTAAGGTTCCAAACTTGATTTAAAACACTTTACCTTCTTCAAACATGCTTTCTACTAGGGGAGCCATAACAGGTAGAATGGTAATTTTGCATCCCGAGGTATCAGGCCAAGTGCCAGGAGTGAAAAACATGTTTTAAAACCTAACTCTTGCTTAGCACTCAAAATTTCACTAAGTGTTGAAAAATTTAACCAAGATTTGACAAAGAGTTACTATTTAGGGAAGGGGTTCTTTTTGACAACTTAATAAAAGTTTGAGGACTTGTTGGGTAAAAGGGCTTTATAACTTGTTTTGGAAATGGTTTGGCTGCCACTATTCATCCATTCTATTCCAAACCCAAGCTCCCTCCCTATCCCTTGATTTCTTCTTTTATGATTTCTTAAATCCAAAAGTTTTTTGGTGAAAATTGAAGGTTCCAAGGGTGCTCAAGCAATGGGCAGTTTGTTTCAAGGAAGTTTTGTGCTTTGGAAGCTTGTTTTCACATTTTTCTCGCTTAGGCATGATTTGAATGTGAGGTAACTTGAAATCCTTGATGTTTTCTAGTTGGTTTGGCCTTTTGATGCATGAGTTTTGCTTGATAGTTGTTAATTTGATGCCATTTGGTTGGGATTGCTTGGAACCTAAGTAAAATCTTAGTGGATCTTTGTTATTATTGAAGGAATGCTTGATCATTTCTTATAGCTTAGAATTAAGGTAGAGGATTTATAGTTACAAGCTCAATTGATGTTATTGGAGTGTTGTTGCTTGTTGGAATCAAGTGGTTTTGGCAATAGTATTAAGGATGGGCAAGTATGTTTCTGGTGGATTAGGCATGGATTTGTGGCTTGTGTGATGTATTATTACATCATAGGATGCTTGAGATGGTGTGGCCTATACAAGTTGTTCTGAAGGTTTATGGTGAGTGGAGGCATCCCTAGCTTGCCTTGGGGCCATAGAAAGCTTCCAAAGAGGCTTAGGAGGTTTTTCCCAGGTGTATAGCACGGAGCCCTAGTGGGGCTGCAGTGCCTAGGGCACCTTTTTAGCACCGTGGAGTTGAATAGCCTTGGCACCTAAGCCCCAGTGCCTTATTTGACAACAAACTTTATCTTTTTAAAGGAGGATTAGGAAGAGGGCAGCGATGGTCCAAGGGGTGCCTAAGAATTAAGGTTGCACGATGGCACTTTGGAACATCCAAAACTCTCCCATAATCTAGGGATTTCTCAACATTTTATGAAAGAAAGTGCAACTTATGAGAAACCTAGTTAATGGGCCATAATAATACACCATTAGGCAATGTGGTAGGTTTAGCACCATCATCGAGCTCAGTTGTGCCTCCAGGCCTAAACCTTAATAAGGAAACCTTAGTACACATAGTAGGCCCTTCAAGACCTAAGAATTGTGTCCAACCATGATCCTTGCTACTCCACTAGTGTAAACTAAGTAATCGTGGATAGGCATGTGGCTTAAGTGAAGGTTTAGTGCACTTATGGCCTAAACAAGATTACTTGAGGCATAAGTAAGAACCTAGTGCACTCTTGGTAAAGGTTTATGGTGGAAGCTTAGTACACAAGTGACCTAGGAAAGTCTAAGTAGTTAAGGCACTATGTGGAGGCTTAGTACACCAAGTTAGTTCCTTAGAACTCAAGCGAGGCACATCCATTATGTTCATCTGTACAACATAAAGGAAGTTAGAACTAGTGATGAGCTTCACTAGTTAGGCTAGTAAGCAATACTTACTAGTAGACAAGGCTTTGCCTTGTAGTTTAAGGACTAGGTAGAGGACATGTCCCAATGGATTGGAACGTATGCACATAGGTTTAGCTTAACATTGTATGAGCTCGTAGTAGATTACATGTGTGTGTGTGTGTGTGTGTGTGTGTGTGTGTGTGTGTGTTGTCCTGTGTGTGTTCCTTGCAGGTTGAAGATCCCTTACTAAGAATCATAAAATTCTCACTCCCTTAGTTTTATGTTGTGCAGATATTGAGGTTAATGGACCCAACAATCATTAAGGATTGTTGTGGCAGTTTTTGTTACAGGTACATTGCTTTGAGAATCCTTCAGATTCTAGTTATTTCACTACTTGATAGTTAAGTTGTTATTGTACTAACTATAGTTTCTTGGCCATAGAGGCTAGTGAGCATGACTATTGAAGCTTGCCACTGGGATTCCTCATATAAGGTGGAAGCTAGTTGATTGGATCTTAGTAGTACTAGCATTGTATATACACGATGTATGGTAGTGGCCTCTAATGTGTATAAATAAAGTTATCGACTTTAGGGTTTCTTTTGGGTATAAGGCATAGTCTTCTTTATTTTGGATGCCCACACGTAGTTGATTATATGTAGGATTATTATGATGACACTATATTGGTTTTGTATGCTTTGACTCTTTGAACATCAATTTTTTGGAAAATGCCTAGGCTATATAAATGTTTTATGGTTTTCTACTTTCCAAGTCAAAGCAACCCTTACATGCATGATTGCATTCCTAGGTTAAATAACTAGTGGGATGAAGTTTCAACAAGGGTGCACATAATTAATTAGCTAATCGCAACAAACATGAGACTTGTTCTTATAGGTTTCCTGGGTAAGGCCATATGGGACTGTGCCAACTTCAGCCACTATGGAGTGATGGATATCAATCAGGAAGCCCATAGTGACCATTAGGGGTCATTCCTCCTCAAGAAATGAGGTTTCCGATGCAAGAGATGAGTTCGTTATGGCTAGTGGGTTCACTGTGGACTGGGGATTAGGAGCCCCTTTGTCCTTAAAATGGCGAGGCTCCACGACATTGACTTGGGATTGGGTTCCCATAGACGACGCCACATGGTGCTCTAACACGTCTTCGATGTAAGACATCTTGGTCTTCTACAATGGAATGGATGGTGTTCAGGTCGACATGATCTTGCAGGGCAGAGAAGAAAGAGCTAGGGGGTTCCTTGAAGTATTTCTAGGGAGGGAACCTTCGATGCCCAAGTCAGGTAAATGTATAAAAGGGGAGAGTAGGTAGAAGGAGTACAAAGCATAAAAGGTGTTTTTACTTAAGAGGTCCATGGGGTATTTATAGGGTAAGATGAGAATCGTTTGTTGGGCCCACTAGGAGGAGGGTAGACCATGTGGATGGCCAAATCCAAGGGTTTAGAGACTATACCCTGCATAGGGGGGGTGTCGGCATTTGGCCTAGTTGTTGGTAGATGGTCGGCCCTGACACAAGCCTAGAGCGGTATGGTAACAACCTTGTCAGTGGTCATGAAGGTCACATGTAGGCCCTGTCTCTGAGGTCCCTACAATGTAGGGCCGAAGGGCTCAAGGAAGTTTGGTCAATCCCCTTTCCTAGGTTTGATCTCATAGTCCAAGGGTGCTTAGTTTGGGTACTGATAAAGAGGGCCCCTTCAGTCAAAGGGGTTTTAGCACCCTTCAGCCATCATTGCTCAAATTAAATTGATCTTGGTGCACTCTATAATGATTCACTAAATTTGAACAATTTGTTAGAATCAACAGTGTATTTTACCAACACAAACTAGGTTTGAACAATAAATTTGCCTCACCTGAGAATGAATTCATGAAAACTATTGTTTGTTTTATTTTAGTCTAGTTATATTTCCACTTGCTAAATTAATGTTTAAGCAATTTATAAATCTGATTTCCACAATAATGTTGCCAAATAAGATTTCGTCAATGCCTTTAAGCGCAAAAAAAAAGAAAAGGAAAAGACAGAAAGATTAGTAAATCATGAAATCATGTACTGTGCTACTGTTAGAAATGTGAGCTAACAAACAGAGGACGGGAATGACTAAACTTTTTGACTGTGTTCTTTTTTTTTTTCCACTCAAAATAAGCCATTATTTTTATTTTTATTGATTCAATTTTTTTCGTAAAATTAATGCTATTTCACTCTATGTAATTAATAATCACTTGAATAAAATTTTCTTAAAATTATTTAATTTTTATGAATGTTCTAAGCCAAGAAAAAAAATTAAGAAAAAACCTATTTTTTAAAAAATATTTAAAAAATTATTCTAAAATGTTATACAAATTAAAGTAAATAATCATTATATATCAAAAGAATCATTAATGATTCATTTAGAAAAGAAAATCACTGTTAAACAGGAACTGAATTCGGGTTTTATGAAACATTATATTTAAATTTTTATGAAACACTAATTATCAAGAGATGCATATCATGCGATTGCAGGGATTAAATTTGGTATTATACCCAACTAGTCCTATAATTTTTACCATCAGAGCGAATGAAAAACATAGGCAAAATTCATCAAACCTGGCGCTAAGGCTCCATCAGGAACTTAAACAAGTGGATTAGGCAACGCATTCCAGCGAGCAACGGGAACTCCAGGTCAGGAGCTTGAGTTGTCACAAGTGGCAGTGACAAAAGACACATTACTGGCACAGATGTGTTAAAGCTGCAATAACAGAAAATTCTACTTTGCCACTTTGACATATTGCTGTACCCGCTTGACAGATAGGACAAAATAAAAAGAGGATGAAAAAAGTTTTACCTGTTTAGCAGGTTTAGGAAGTTGTAGGCTATAAATGAAGTAAATGATGCTGATATATTTTTAAACATGGGAGAAAAGTATTGTTTTTAAATATAAGTAAATAAATTAACTAAGTTTTAAAAAATTAGTTTTTTCTTTGAAATGTTATTGTTGGGCAATTAGTATGTTGAGCATTAATAATGCTTTGAATTTAATGAGGATTAAAAATTAGATGCCATGGTAGATAAGGTCAAAGAGACAAATTAGCTACCAATGTTTGCGTTAAAGCACATATTACCCACTATTGTTTTTTTGTAGTTAAATCTATTATCAATATTATATTTTGGCAGAAATAGCCTACTACAATTACAATCTCCATAGTGGATGATGATGTAACAAATGTAGTTGAGGTGAAAATTCTATATAAATTTTATCCTAGTTTAGCCTATAAACTTTTGTTCATACCACAAATTGCCCCTAAACTTTGTTTTTTCTTCCTTTCACAATCTTCTTCGTCCTTTCCCTCTCTCCCCCTAAATAGGGGTGAGAATTGTTCAGGCTAATTCAATTTTACGGTGAAACCAAACCAACACAAAATGACATCGGTTTCAAATTTTTTCTACCAAACTGGAGAATTGAGAATCGAACAAAACCAAAACCATGGTTCTGGATTTTTTTGTTATGATTCTCGAGTTTTTCAGTTTATACCATATATCTATAACAACACCAAAATTTAATAAAATTGCATCCATAACCAGTTTATGAAATATTCAACACAATATACAATTAAATCAGCATTTAAATACATGTACTTAGACATATTCAAAAAAGTTTATCATATTGTCACCAGTTTACTGAACTTCAGTAATTTCAATATTAGCACGATATTCAACATGGAAAGCTGAGCCTCTAAGATTATTTTCTTCAATATCAAAATTTGAAATATATTGATGTTAAGAATTTTCAGTTTAACATGGCTCATAAATGAGAAAAATATGAGGATTGTGTTATAAATGTTAGTGTTGTGCCCAAAAGCCAATCATGAGATGATTGTATTTTTGCACAATTGAGTCATGATATTTTATTAAGGCATTAATCCAGCAATTATGTTTGTTGTTTTGTTCCTGCGTAACTTAACAAACATAATTGTAACCCTAGAATAATGATATTCTTAAAAGTCCCTGGTCTAGTATTATTGTGGAGCGGGTTGCAATAATACATAACAACTAGCATATGTGGAGACTAATATGAGATATGTAGTCTACATATGGGTACAAGTTGGAGAACTTGTGTACTGGACCGACCCACCATGAGAACACTACATGGATCGTTATATGAGTGTCATAAGTGATTCCCATAGTGATCAGGGTATATGTAGTCCTTCGACCTAAGATCATCAAGGTTCCCTACATGTGAGTCACATACTTTGATACTTTCCTTTGTTGCTCGTAACTGAGTGAACTTGAAGGAGGTCATTGGGTATGTCACATATCATGCGGAGGGATTTGTATGATCAAGATGAGATTTGTCCCTCCTATGTAACGAGAGCGATATCTTCGGGCCCCTTGATAGAGTGAGACTTAGAAAATGCATGGCCATGCTTGGATGAGTTGATATGCGATATCAATGTCATCAGTTTAAGTTAGTCTACTCGGTAATCAAGAAACCAAAGATTGGGCTATACGAGAGTGACACATTCCATGTCTCGTGCTTAGTCTTGATATCTTGGACAAAGGGACAATGGCATATATCGGTGATGATCATAAAGGTATAGTCGAATCATCGACAATCTTGTCACTTGGGTAGCAATGATGTGTTGCTAGACACCGCTCATTGCTTAGGATCATAAATGTGATTTATGATCATTGCCAACGTGATAAGAGCCTATTGGGTCACACACATAGAGCAATTTGGATCATTAGAGTGCATGGGCTAATTATTTGGGTTATGGTTTCACTTTAATTTTGTATTAATAATGGGCCCAAGAGTTGAGCCATTATTAAGCCCGAAATTAAATCCTAATTGGATTAGGGCTTTGAAACCCATTAGGCCTGGAAGTTGAGTCTCACTATAAATACAACTTTTAAGTGAGAAATTCGCAGGTCTCCTTGCCCTAGCCTCCAAAAGGACAGCCGCACTCTTCTCTTGCAATTCCTTGGAGGACGCAAGCTAGCACTGTGAGCGCAAGAGAAACGCATCTACCGGGACGTGGTGGAACCGTGGTGATCCCGAGAGGCTCGTGTGGATACCATAGAGAGCCTGAACACGTCAACTGTTCAGGTTTTGTGATTCGACTCTACAGTTGAGTGAGAGATCTCAATCGAAAATTAGGTATGAAAATTTTCGAACACCCGGTTTACCCCGTTTCACTTGGATCCTAGAGGGTTTCGGTTAAATTCCGCTGCGCTGTTTGGCTCCCGAAACCCAACAATAAAGAATGGTCTGGAGTAGAGAGATCGAAAGCAAAATGACCTAGGAGTAGGTCTAAAAAGTGAAGTGATTCAAGTGAATATAAAAAAATTTCATGAATAATCCCACAACTTCCATGTTGTTTTAATTTGGAGCATTAGTTTAAGGGTTTAATATAAAGACATAAAATGACCATCATAATTGTTTTAAAAAATACAAATATATATATATATGAATATATTAATAATACTATAATTTTTCAATATATAAATATATATATACCTCAGGTTCGGTTCCACCTCGAATTGGTTTCATATGGAACTAGAATCAACTTAAAAACCATCGGTCCTCCTATATGTGGAGCCAACCCATAAACCATAGTTTATTTTTATGCAACTTAACCCAACTTACCTTACCCTTGCTCACCCCTACCCCTAAACACCACCTACCATCCCCCTAAACATCTGATGCAGTGGCACTGTAGAGTAGAGCATAGATCGACAACACCCTAAACCGTGATCTGACTCTAGATATTGCATGGTCAGGTTCTTTCGGTGTTTTAATTGTCATTAATGGTGCCTTATCTTTAGTATCCAATCTTGCCACTATCATTGTGCAATTCCAATGTATAACAGTTTCATAAGTTGCCTCTGTATATACACATGCTTAAATTATTATTATAAAATTTTGGAAATATTCCAAAAGGACAAAGAATAAGTAAAAGGCAAAATGTTGTATCTGTTTGTTCGAATGATGGAAAATCATTTTCTTCCTGTTGCAAGTCGATTACTCTATTTGATATGAGGTTTTTTGCACTCCACAAATGTTTTTTTTCTCTAATTTCTTCTGTCGTGGTGCTATCCTGAGCAATGGAACTGAAGAGGGTCATGAACAGATGAAACATATGTAATCAGAAAAAAATAAAAAAAGAGATCCAATTTGTTCCATCCGCCATGATTTTTGTAGGACAATAACTGGTTGAGGAAATTCATCGAACAGATGCTGTGCATGATTTAATTCTATAAATTATTGTTATTTTTTTTACCAACACATTGCTGCGGGGCAATATTCGTGATTTCTCTGTCTTGACCCATAAATAGCATGATCTTTTCCAGATTTGGCCATAGGAAACATGACCCTCGAGATTCATCCGTATATGGAATATGGATATGTTTATAGTTCCTTCAGAAGTAAGGAACTTAGGAGGCATTTATGTAAGCAATTTTCTTAATATGCTTATTTGAAAAGAGATGAGTGGCACTAATTAAGGTAAGAGTTGTCCGCATACGAGTTGGCAAATTTTCCTAGCACTAGTTCTAGACAGGCTAGCTACCACGGGTAGGTAAAGTTCCTTTACTCAAAGAGCACCCATGATGGCATCAAGCCAAAACTTGACCAGCCTTTCCCACAGAAATGCATAGCAACTACACTCACACGTTGAAAATGAAGGCAACACAAGCAATATTACAGGGCAGTGCCCCAACCCACTCTCTATTACTTGAAAAAGTGAAGGAAAATATAATGTCTGTTGTGTATGTGCCCAACCAACTCAACTAAAGCCACCAGTACACATGAAAAGGTACGAAAATGGCTCTGACGGTTACACCCCAACTGCTTAGCGACATGCATAACTATCTGGCGCATCAGGGCCATCCAACAAGCTCCATGTTGCACCAAATAACTGCCCATGACCTCACCAACTGTCTTTGGCATGCACCATGCATGTGAGGTATGCCTACCTCTCTCATACTAGCATAATCTTCTACATGTGCGGGTGACATGAATGCCCAGTGTGCTTCAACTCGCGCCTGATCCTAGCAATGCCCTTCTAGGCAAGCCTACCAAGTCTAGCACCAAGTCCTATGTGTTCCTTGTCTGAATCCCACTCAAACTCATCCTTAAGCTACAAGGAATACCCTACTAAGGTGCCCACATCAAGTAAATCATGTAAGGGCTAACAAACCACCCCCACCAGAGGAATTCATAGACCTTGATGAAGCCAAGTACTCCCTAACTTGATCTTTAAACTGCCACAAGCTAGCTTCATTCCAAGGTAGCTTCAGACTTACGCATCCTTTTCCACTTCACCAAGTAGAAAGTCTTTTGCTCATCAACCCGCATGTCCAGAATCTTGTCCACCTCATGCTCAAACTAATCCCGTACATTATGAGGGGCATGCTTACCAGAGTTAGCATGGTAAGGCTTCAGGAAGCTTCTGGTAAGACTTCAAGGCAGCTTACATGGAAAATGGGGTGCAACTATAATCTCTCAAGCAACTTCAATCTATAGCAAACGATCCCAACTTGTTTCACAACCTCAAATGGCCCATCATAGCATGGAATCAACCCTTTATGTGCCTTTTTGCTACTAATTCATTTCCACATCTGAGGGGTGAGTTTCAACAACACCAAGTTGCCCATTTGAAACTCTACAGAGCATCTACCCTTATTCACATACTTCTTTATGTGTCGCTAGGCCTTATCAAGGCTATCTCTAGCCTTAGCCAACATCTCTTGCCTCTCTTGGGCAAATCTGTATGCAACTAGACACTTGTACCCTACCTTTTTCTTGGCCACTTCATTGGGAGTCATGGGTTGAACACCCAACACCAACTCAAAAGGGCTCTTCCCTGTGGAGGAAGAATGCTACAAGTTATAGCTAAACTGAGCCACATCAAGCAACTCCAACCAATTCCGCTAACTAGCCGACACAAAATGCCTCAAGTACTCTTTTAGCAACCCATTCACCCTTTTTGTCTTCCCACTTATTTATGGGTGATTGGCATAATTTGGCAGTGGAGAACTTCAACTCGGAACACAACAAGTTGAAGAAAGAAGTCCAAAACTGTGTAGTAAATAGAGCATCTTTGTCACTTACTATGTCTAGTGGCAACCCAAAGTTCTTCACCACATGTTTATTGAAAAACCTCACTACAAACTCAGCCGTGCATGACTTAGGAGACACTATAAAGACTTCATACTTAGAAAACCGATCTACCACAACTAACATAAACCCCATGCCATCAACCTTAGGAAAACCACCAATGAAGTCCATGGAAACTAACATCCAAGGTCTATCTGGAAAAGGCAAAGGCTGAAGCAAGCCTACTTGCCTCTAGTGCTGCACCTTGTCTTGCTCACACACTAAGCAACTCTTCACATAGAGCTCAGCATCATTCGACATACGAGGCCAAAAGTAATCTCGAGCCAATAATGCTAACATTCACTCATGTCTAGGGTGCCTAGCCCACCTATTGTCATGGGTTTCCTTCAGGAGCAACTACGTTAAGTTGCCTCTACAAAAGACATACAGCCGAACTCCCTTAGTACAAAGCAAACCATCCTTAGTCCAATACCTTCCCACACTACCATCAACTACTTGCTGCACTAGCTTCTAATATGTGGCATCATTAGGAGCGGTAACATGAATCTTCTCCCCAAAGTCAGACTTGACATGTACCAATGCTGCAACAAGCTCTATAGCCTTTCAGCTCAATGCATCAACCACCTTATTATGTGCCCTCGCACAATACTTCTACACAAAATCATGCTCTGCTAGGAATTTTTGCCAATGAGCTTGTCGTACAGACAACTTTTTCTGAGTAACGAAGAAGGTGTTGGCAACATTGTCCATCTTCACCACAAAGGCCGTACCAAGCAAGTATACTCGCCACACCTACAAGCAATGCACTATAACAAGAATTTCCTTATCATGTGCTGAATATTGTAACTTAACGCCACCAAGCTTCCTATTCTCAAAGGCCATAGGGTGTTTGTCTTGCACCAACACGCCCCCAATAGCCCTATCCAATGCATCCGTGTGCACCTCAAAAGGCTTATTGAACTTAAGCAACTTGAGCATTGGTTCCGGTGACATAGCACCCTTTATAGCCTTAAATGCTGCCTTTCAAGCATCCATCCATTCCCATACTTGAACCTTCTTGAGTTGATCTGTGAAAGGGGCCACCACCTTCGAATAGCCCTGAATAAAGCATCTGTAATAGTTAGCCAAGGCAAGGAATAAGATATGGTTAGCCACCTTTGAAGGCCTCTCCCAATGTACTATCACCCCTACCTTATGCTTATCCATACGCACTTGACCCTTACTTATCTAGTAACCAAGGAACATTACTTCCGATCTACAAAATTCACATTTTTCCTCCTTGACACACAAACAATGCTCTTTAAGCTAAGAGAACACCTGTCTCAAATGGGGAAGATTCTTAACCAGCAAGTTACTATACATAATAATGTCATCAAGATATACCACCATAAAATCATCAAGGAACTCATATAGCACATTATTCATAAGATTGCAAACTATAGTAGGGGCATTCGTTAAGTCAAATGGCATGATCAAGAGCTCAAACGAGCCATACTTCATCACACAGGTGGTCTTTTGCTCATCACACTCTGCTATCCTCACTTGCGAATAATCAGACCTTAAATCTATCTTCATGAAGTAAGATGCCTTAGCCAACCGATCAAACAAGTCTACCACCAACGGAACTGGATATTTGTTCTTTATGGCGACCTTTTTCAAAGCCCGAAAGTTAATACACATCCTTAGTGAGCCATCTTGCTTCTTTTGAAACAACAAAAGTGCCCCATATGGTACTTTAGAGGGTCAGATCAGGCTTGCATCTAACAACTATGTAAGTTGTTTCCTCAACTCCACAAGTTCCAAAAGGGACATCTGATATGGCGCCTGAGCCGAGGGTTTGCCACCAAGAAATAGTTCAATCTTGTGATCCATGGGGCATTGAAGGGCTAGTGCCTTAGGCAATTTTGGAGGCAGCACATCCTTAAATTCTGATAGCACCAAAGCCACATCATCCGGCACATCCACACTATAATCTAGTTTCACCTCAATCATCATGGCCAGATATGTATCGTCACCCCACTTCAACCCATCTTCAAGTTGAATAGCTGAAATCATAGCAGACTCCTTGGGACCCTAAAGCTACTCCACCTTAACACATGGGCAATAGTCAGGGTAGCCTTGTCATAGCACAAAAGCCTGTGTAGGTGGGGAACAGGGACTAACCTTGCCACCTTTAAGAACTCGAAGCCAAGAATCATGTCAAAATCATCCAGAGGCATCACCATGAAATCAGTCTTACCAGACCAGAAACCAACAACCAAGGGTACAATGTGCGCCATGCCTAACACCGCAAAGGCTTGGGAGTTCACTACCTTGATCCTACTAGGACCCTTAGGCACTGTAAGGCCCAAAGGCTCTACCATCCACTCGGCCATGAAGTTGTGTATGGCACCATTATCCTACAAGCAGTCTAGCCAACAATCATTAACCATACAACTCGCATACATCAAGTTGGATAACAAGGGCGTTGTAACCTTCACCAAGATGGTGTTGATACAATGCAGTGGGTTCACCCTTATTGAGGGCTCCACCTCAGAAGAGGTTTCGCTCTCTACCACGAAGGCATTCAACTTCTCATTCTTGGGGAAATCCTTAGCCAAATGTGGCCCATTGTACATGAAATAACCCATGCTTTTCTTTTTTGAGCTCAAAGCACCATTCTTCTTGCCCCTATTTCTAATTTTCACTTCTGACTTCCTGCCATCCTTCTGTTTGTTCTTCCCTTTTTTATTCTTAAAATTCCTAGCATTGTCACTTCTCATTTTCATATGAAAATTGACTAATCCCTTAGTCGTGGCTAAGGCAGAATGAAGGTCCTTCACACCTAACCTTTGTAACTCTGCACAAGCCCATCCTTGTAGTCCAGACATGGAGTTAAAAAGCTTGTCCTCCTTAGACATATCATGTATCTCAAGCAGCAATTATGTGAGCTCCTTCAAATATTCCCTCAATGTACCAATTTGCTTCAATTTCTTCAGGTTGCCTTGAGCCAACCATGAGGTGTTCATAAGAAGAAACTACTTTCTGGGTTTTTTATTCAAGGTATCTCACATCTCAATCTTGGCGCAACTCTCATCTTCCATCCAAGTTCACCACCACAACTTAATGTCACTAGTTAGGTACAATGATGTGATATGAACCTTATGCTCCTCTAGCACCTTCACTACATTGAAATATTATTCCATGTCCCATAGAAAGTTCTCGAGGTCCCTGGCATTCCTTTCCCTACCAAATGCACAAGGTTTTGGGACTTTCACCTTCACAGTTCCCTCACTAAGGCCTGAACCAGCCACAACCCGCTTCAACAAACCAATTTCTGCCTCAGTTGCTTCAAATTAGGCCATAGACTGAGCCATATGTCCATTTATAGTTTGATTCAACATGGTGAGACTATCCATAAGGGTTGCAAGATGATCAAACACCGATGCGCATATGTCTGGAGACTCACTAACAATGGTCTCTAAGTTTCCCAACCTATCACCGAGTGTCATACTTGCAGCAATGTAAACACAAAGATCCCACGACCAAATGCTTCTCTAATACCAAGTGTCACAGGTAAGTAGAGTTCCTATACCCAAAGAGCACCCATGATGGCATCAAGCCTTTCCCAAACAAACACACGACAAAAACACTCACACGGTGAAAATGAAGTCAACATAAGGAATATTATAAGGTAGTGCCCCAACCCACACTCTATTACTTGTAAAAGTGAAGGAAAATACAACGTTTGCTTTGTGTGTGCCCAGCCAACTCAACTAAAGCAAAAAGTACACATGAAAAGGTACAAAAAAGGCTCTAGCGGTTACATCCCAACCGCTTAGGGACGTGCATAACTATCTGGAGCATCAAAGCCATCCAACAAGCCCAATAACTGCCCACAACCTCACCAACCATCCCTGGCATGCACCATGCACGTGAGGTAAGACTACCTCTCTCAGACCATCATAACTATCCGCATGTATGGGTCACATGCATGCCTAGCGTGCTTCAGCTCGCTCCTGATCCTAGCAATGCCCCTTCAAGCAAGCCTACCAGCTCTAGCACCAAGTCCCATGTGTTCTTTGTCCAAATGCCACTCAAACTCATCCTTAAGTAGCAAGGAATCCTTTGCCCAAGTGCCCACATCAAGTAAATCATGTAAAAGCTAATAGTAGTAGAGTATGTTTCCTTTTACCAGATTTTCTCTATTACGCTGAGATTGCTGCTTGAGGTGTGTACATGTAAATTGACCTAGGCCCCTCTCACATGAAAATAACATAAATATAAAGTGGTCAAGACATCCAAGCCATCCGTCAAGCCCAATCCATTGCCTTATAATTGCCCACAACCTCGCCAACCATGTCTGGCATGCACCAAGCATGCAAGTTAAGCCTACCCCCCTCAAGCAAGCATAAACATCAACATGTACGGGTCACATGCACCCTTAGCGTGCTTTAGCTCACACTTGATCCTTGCAGCATGTTACACCCTAACAGTTGTAACCCAAGTGTAGGTTGTCACAAGTAATAAATCTCGGGAGTCCGAGTGTCGAACCACAGGAAAGTGAATTAAAAATAAAAATTACAGGTTTTTTTAAGAAATAAAATATTTGGTGCAAAGTGTGAACAAGTATTGATTAAAAATTGAAATTCAAATAAAATAGCTAAGGTTAGGGGATCCACTTTAGTACATCGGTTATGATTAATTTTAGCCCATCTTACCACTCAATTGGTATCCACACATAAAGGAGGTCCCAATCGGGGAATTTAGCTAGTATTAACTTTCATTGATCTTAAAACACCAACGCTTGCTAATAGGTTCAAGTATCCATCATGCCAACCTTTGTCGACAATAACTCAAAATTCCAATATAGCCGGCAGAGTCATGTTCTACAGAGGAAATCAAGCAGCTTTTGTGCCAATGATTGACTATGATGAATCAAGACTCCTAATTAACAAGGAGGGAAGTTAAATAGATTAAGGAAGAAAATACCGTTAACATTGTGATCCATTCAAACCAATCTAACCTTTATACCGAAAGCTTCACCCTTTCACCTTAGCAAAAGAAAGATTAGTTATCCATGATAAAAGTAAACAACATATAAAAATAGAAAATGAACATGAATTGAAAGATTAAAGGAAGAACAAGAAGAAGAACGAGAAAACACTTAGGCAGAGATTCGGTATTGAAAACTAGAACAAAACTAAATAAGAAAAGCTAAAGATGATACAAGAACATAAAGGAGGCCTAAAAAATGGCATGAATTCGTCCTTCCCTAAAGGTGCCTATTTATAGAGTTTTTGGGGTGGATGAAATGGTAAAATAGTAAAATGTAGGTAAATACAAATCAATAAAGGCAGGCTGCAACTTATTTCAAATTTTCAACCATTGTATACATTAAATCAGCTCTTCCATAAAGCACAAAACTTGTAGATCTCTTCTTTATCTTCGAATTGATAGCTTGCTCATTCAAATCGGACATCCGTAGCTCAAGTTATGATTTTTCTATTGAAACTGCTCTTTAGCACACGAAAGAACGAATTATCTCATCTATAATCAGATTTCGGCAATGAAAATGATCAAACTAGCTGGTGGAATGAGACAAAGTTTGAGATCTATGTGTTGGCTTTCAGATGAATTTGGAATCACTCAGTTCCGATATCTATAGCTCTAGATATGACTTTTCTCGTGAAGGGCCGCTAAGTGATGATTTTACCTACATAAAAAACAATTATTTAATATATATATAGTTTAATATTAATGAACAGTAAACCGCGTACATACAGTAAATACGTGTATGAACAGTGACATATGCGTATGAATAGTAAGTCGGTGAAAGTAACTTTGAATAGTAAAAATGCGTGTGAATAATAAAAATGTGTGAATAGTAAATCGGTGGAGAAATGATCAGAATATAGAAATTAATCATACTTAAAATGTATAATAATGATTTAAACCCTTAATAGCAATACACTTATGAGTATTCATCACACCCCTCAACCAAGTTCTTGCTAGTCCCTAGCAAGTGTAACCTAAGAAAATAAACAAAATACATAATCTAACAAATCATGATCGATCATGCTATGAATATATAACACTTATAAACTTGACTTGCAAGTAATTAATGAAATGAGAAAAAGTTAAGTCCTTGTTACCAAAGATAGAAGATCACTTCCTAAGTATTTGCACTTATTTTAATGTGGGTTTGTGAATAACTTACTTTGTGTTTCTCAATCCAGAGCTTGCAAGGGGATCCAACTTCACCCTCACTAGATTCCCAAAAGGAACTGCATGTAAATTTAAGTCCAATGATCTTTATACAAGGTTGTAATGATGCTGGGTTTGGTGAAAGCGGGAATCGGATAGAGGCTTTTTAATGGTGGAGTTTAAGAGAACTAGTAATACAATGAATAATAAATATGGGCACCTAAAACACTAAATACCCAAATCAACCCTAGTCTGCAAGTCCTCTACAAAACACAATTCCTTATCAACACATAAGTTTTGAAAACAAATATGGTTGAATTTTAAACTTATTGAATTTAACACTTTTTTTTTTCTCTCTTTTTTTTTTAACCTCTCTCTATTTCAAAATGGCTGGCCTCATTTGACTTGAACAAATATTAAGTCTGAAGTTGTGGTTTTTTTTTTCAAAATTTTCTCCCAAGTTTATGCATTTATCTGTCATAAAAAGATAAAAGAAGATGTCTTTCATCTTTACTTTAGTATGGATTCACATAGGTATGAGCATATATAATTTTATTTGAAAGGGAAAGAGAACAATTTTTTTTTAGACTGCCATAAAAGAAAAAAAGCCAAGTATTATGAAACGAAAGAGTTTTTTTTTTGTATTTTTTTTAACATTATTTTGCGAGGGCTTTTCTTATGGTCTCACTTTTGCCTTTTTCTATTATAAATAACAAATCAACATTTGTTTAAAACTCAACCATCTAATGATAAACACTCAGTTTTTATTATTCAAGCTCAATTCACCCCAAATTTTTCTACTATCACAATTTAAGCATAAGGTAACCCAACATATTCTGAAGTATGCCTCACATTTATTCTTTATTTTACCAAAAACAACACATTCATTTTAATTCTCTAAACCCATCATCACATAAGTATCACTAGTTCCAAGGACATTAAAGGATCAAAATGAACTGAAAGTGGTTAAACATATAGGGTTCAAACAAGAAATATAGTTATAAGGCTCAAAGGGGCTCACTAAGGGATAATGTACAAGGTTAGCTTTTTGGTAGGTGGTTAGCCCTAAAATGCCATATTCTTCCTTAAATTTACATGCAAGAAGAGAGGTTGCATGAGTCCTTAAGACCACTCATCCAAGCAAGGACTAGCTCAAAACAAAAAGTAAGCTCTCTCAACAAATAAATTCACACATCCTAATAAACACTAAGGGCTCAAAAATGCTCACCGGTTATTTATTTTTTTAGGTAATAAGCAACATACTTTAACTTCTTTTAAAAATTAACAACCATTTCAAATTTACAAGGTATACATCCAATGATGATATTTCCATGAGTTGGGTTCCTAAATGCAAACAAACAACCTAAACTCATACTAAATGTTCCTACATGCAACTATCATGCAAACATGTACTTGATCATAGAAAAAAATAAAATTAAAAATGAAAATCAATAATCAACACTACCATAAAAACAAAAAAAAAATAACAATAAAACTAATAAAATATGCAAGGGAATGAATGTTTAGAATTAATATGCAGGTTTCATCTAATATTTTCTTTAGAAAATATAGATTACTTGTGAGTGTATCATCTTGTACGGGTTCAAAAACCTACTAAAAAAACTGTTATGACTAGCATGCGTAATAGGATGCATCTCAAGAGTAAGATTACTCCTTACTCAGCCATCCTAAACTAAGGGCTTTATCCAATGGTTTTAATATTAGCATGAGAAAAACTATCCTAAAAGAAAAAAAAATGTGACAACTATCCCTCCCCCAACCAAATTAAGACATTGTCCCCAATGAAAAAATATAGATAAGAAGAGTGAAGAAGAGATTACCTAAAATGGTAGTTATTGAAAATGAAAAACCTGAAATAACTTACACCAAAATAAAGAAAATGCTGATAGTAAAACTAAAAGACAAGATAAAAAGATCCAGAAGTCCGCTTGGTCTCTTCCATAGTGCTTTTCACTTATTAACAAAAATAAAATTGACAAGCAGGGTAAAGGATACTTATGGGATGGAATTGATTGGGAAAGATTGTCGTATCCAGTCCATCTGAATCACTGCCAAATCTGGTTTATGAATGAAAGCTCGCATTTTGTCTAGTAATTCTTCAGCAGTTGACGCAGATATTAGGATCCATAAAAGATAACAGTCCTGTAAAGAAATTGTTAACATTTAACAGCCCAATGGGTTTCTGGTGCAAATTAAGTTGGGTCATGAAAGTAATTTGAAAAATTTCCCTCAATGTGCCAAACCCTCCTAGTAAAGCAATAAAGGCATTAGAATTATAGAGCATTTGCAACAAATGCTCTTGTAAGTTTTTAACCACTAATTCTTATCTAATTGTGCCTTCAGAAATCAATTTCAAAGGTGCAAGGATGATACCCAAAACTTAGCTACCCGCAAAAACTCTTCATCTTTTCCAAGAAAAGATCCACAAAATACACAAATATTTTAGAATTTGTGAGTTGAAGTTCCCTCCATTTCTATCCTTAACCCTGTGAAAAATAAAAAGACGAACATGCATTTATAGAGATGAAAGAATAATGCAATGATTAAACCTACAGGAGTAGGTAGATTATTGTCAAAAGAAAATGAACATTTTCAAAAATGATATCTTGTATGTATAGTAGTTGTGACTATGGCTCATATCTTCCACTGGTTTACATCCAGTAACGGCTTCAACGCCTTCTATGAGTTGGGGATTTGCTTCCCTTCCAGTTTTCTTACAAACTAGCAAACAGGGTCTTTTAAAGTTAGATTCCCAAGACTATAACGCTCTTGTTCTTTATGAAAAATACTCTATAAACCAAGAAGTTCATGTTGCACTAATCCACAAGAATGCGTCTCAAGAGTCAATCGGATATTATCCAAATAATCCTTACTCAGGCCATTCTTGATGAATTGTATTTTATCTTCTCGATTATCTGACACCATTCCTAAAGAACGACATCTAGTATCACAAGTCCATCGACCACATTTATGACAGCCTTGTAACCTTTTCGCTCTTCCCTTTTTAGCATAAGAGCTTTTTCCTAAGCCAGGCATGTAAGACACAAATGCATCTGGGTTTCACCAGGTAAACGAATCTTAGCTTCAATTAACCAATGCACATCTTCAGGAATGCCCTTGTGCATCAAAACTCTTAATCACTCACATCTAGCTTGGTAAATCCTTTTAAGAACATTTATTAGGAGAGAGGGAAAGTATTTTTGCAAAGCAAAAAGAACAGAATCCATTGGTGAGAAAAAAATAAAGAAAGGAGATAAAGAAATTAGTTATTATAGGAAACTGAAATAACCGACTTAAGAGCCACAGAGTATTGTATCCGCCACTTAACCGGGAAGAAATGGATCTTAATTTTTGAAAATTTTCAAAGGCTTTGCAGAATGCATGTGTATCTTTAAACAAAGAGAGCCAGTGAAATTCAGACTGTAAAATCTTTACAGTTGTTTTCTTTGATAAAAAATGCCCTCCGCACGTTTCAAAATGAGAAAATTCAATAACACTTTTTACCTTATCCTCAGGTATACATCACATAAATATCTGGTCAAGACTGTATTTGAAAATATAAGAGTTATCCCAATAAAAATTTGTCACCTCATGTAGAAATTTCTTCTTATCTTGGATACTCCATTGAGCTGGTATCCGTCCTGTCACCAAAAAGTTGATAATATTACCAAACCAAGGTACTGTAGTGACAGAAAAAAAAAATTTTGTCAAGAAAACAATAATTTATGGATGCTGCCTCAATTGTTGAATTCGTTGTCAGTCTTGACAAATAGTCAGCGACAATATTTTGGTACCATTCTTATCCTTGATAACAATGTTGAATTCTTGGAGCAATATAATCCAGCATATTAGCCCTGATTTAGCATATTTCTCTGACATTAGGTACTTCAATTGTTTGGGTAAAATCTTGAACTTAATTGTGTGAATTTTATTTTGCCCTTCAATTTTTGGTTTCCAACATGTGTTTCTCACTTGTGAAGAATCAAGCAATGAACATATGTTAGTGTTGGGTTTCGGGAGCCAAACAGCGCAGCGGAATTTAACCAAAACCCTCTAGGATCCAAGTGAAACGGGGTAAACTGGGTGTTCGAAAATTTTCATACCTAATTTTCGGTTGAGATCTCTCACCCAACTGTAGAGTCGAATCACAAAACCTGAACAGTTGACGTGTTCAAGCTCTCTATGGTATCCACACGAGCCTCTTGGGATCACCACGCTTCCACTACATCCCGACAAATACGTTTCTCTTGCGCTCACAGTGCTAGCTTGCGTCCTCCAAGGAATTGCAAGAGAAGAGTGCGACTGTCCTTTTGGGAGGCTAGGGCAAGAAGCTACAAATTTCTCACTAAAAGTTGTATTTATAGTGAGACTCAACTTCTAGGCCTAATAGGTTTCAAATCACTAATCCAATTAGGCTTTAATTTCGGGCTTAATAATGGCTCAACTCTTGGGCCCATTATTAATACAAAATTATTGTGAAACCTTAACCCAAATAATTAGCCCATACACTCTAAGGATCCAAATAGCTCATGTGTGTGACCCAATAGGCTCTTACCACGTTGGCAATAATCATAAATCACATTTATGATCATAAGCAATGAGTGATGTCTACCAACACATCATTACTACCCAAGTGACAAGATTGTCGGTGATTCGACTAAACCTTTATGATCATCACCGATATATGTCATTGTCCCTTTGTCCAAGATATCAAGACTAAGCACGAAACATGGAATGTGTCACTCTCGTATAGCCCAATCCCTGGTTTCTTGATTACTGAGTAGACCAACTTAAACTGATGACATTGATGTCGTATATCAACTCATCCGAGCATGGCCATGCATTTTTCTAAGTCTTACCCTATCAAGGGGCCTGAAGATATCACTCCCGTTATATAAGAGGGAAAAATCCCATCTTGATCATACAAATCCCTCTGCATGATATGTAACATACCCAATTACCTCCTTCAAGTTCACTCAGTTACGAGCAACAAAGGAAAGTATCAAAGTATGTGACTCATATGTAGGGAACCTTGATGACCTTAGGTCAAAGGACTACATAGACCATGATCACTATGAGAATCACTTATGACACTCATATAACGATCCATGTAGTGTTTTCATAGTGGGTCGTCTAGTACATAGGTTCTCCAACTTGTACCCATATGTAGACTACATATATCATATTAGTCTTCACATATGCTAGTCATTATGTATTATTGCAACCCCCTCCACAATAATACTAGACCAGGGACGTTTGAGAATATCATTATTCTAGGGTTACAATTATGTTTATTACGTTACATAGAAACAAAACAACAAACATAATTGCTGGATTAATGTCTTAATAAAATATCATGACTCAATGTGCAAAAATACAATCATCTCATGATTGGATTTTTGGGCACAACACTAACAGTTAGATGTATCCTGATCCATTTGTATAATCAATTCAAATGAATTAACCAGATAATTTTTTAGAGGATCAGAGATACTCCTTTGTTCGATGTGGTTTTTCCCAATAGTATCAATGAGGCAAAGTTCCTCATTTTCATCTTCTTTTTCAGGTGGCTACTTAAGCAGGTTGAAAATATTTAACTCCAATGTCATATTCCCAAATGTCAGCTTCATCAATCCATTCCTACAATTAATCAAAGCATTAGAGGTTGCTAAAAATGGACGTCCCAAGATAACATGTATTGAATTCTTGATTTCTACTAGTGGTGTGTCCAAAACATTAAGATCCACAGGATATATGAATTGATCAACTTGGACTAACACATCTTCAATGACTCCTCTGGACACTTTTACTGATTTATTAGCAAGCAAAAGAGTTACCTCGGTTGGTTTTAACTCACCTAAATTTAGTTTTTGGTAAACTGAATATGGAAGTAAGTTTACATTAGCCTCAAGATCAAGTAATGCTTGCTCAATTTTATGTTCTCCAATAAAACATGAGATTGTTGGATAGCCAAGATCCTTGTATTTCAAAGCAGTATTATTTTGAATAACAAAACTTACCTACTCGGCCAAGAAAGCTTTCTTTTTTACATTCAGTTTTCTTTTAACGGTGCACAAATCCTTCAAAAATTTGGCATCAGAAGGTACCTGTTTAATCGCATCCAACAAGGGATATTAATCTTTACCTACTTGAAGATATCAAGAATTTCAGGATTCTTATTCACCTTTTTAGGAACAGTTAATGCCTGAGGAAATGGAGGTCTTGGTGGAGATTCAATTTGTTCTTTGCTTGGTAAAGGTTCAGCCTCTTCTTTACTCTTAGAAGTTGGCTCATTGTCTTCTTCACAAGGATCAGGAATGGATTTTTCAACAACTTTACCATTGCGGAGTGTAATGATTGACTTCACTTCATCCATAGTTTGACCTTTGGGATTCGCTTGTGGTTGAGTAGGAAATTTTCCTTTCTCCCGAATGTTGAGTGCAGATGCAAATTTTGCAAGAGTATCTTTCAAATCAATCATGGTTTGACTTGTTTAAGCATTGATGGACTCTTACTTCTTAATGAATGAATGCAATGTATCTTTAAGATTTTTCCTAAAAGGAGGAACATATGGTGCATACCCTTGAGATTGTTGAAAATTTTGTTGGGTGTGCAAAGGTGGTTGTGACGATTGAGCATGATTATCACCTCTCCAACTAAAATTTGGATGTTCCTCCAACCAGGATTGTAAGTTTGTGAGTATGGATTTTAGGTTGGTCTCTCAAAGTTGTTCAATGTATTGACTTATTCATGGAAACATTCTTTGAAAAAGGGCAAGGTTGGGCAATTGCTAGTGGGATGGTCATTGGTCTCACAAATTTGACAAACAATTTCTTCAACAGATTTTAATTGACCAATTTTCTTCATTTCTAAAGCTTCAACCTTTCTAGCTAGAGATGCGAATTTTGTTTGAAGGTCATTATCTTCCTTAAGATGGTATATACCTCCACTAGATGCAAGTGATTGAGTCTTACCTGGGGCCTCATAAGTACCAGCGGTGTCTCAATTCTGTGCATTCTCTGCTAACATGTTTAGATAATTCATTGCCTCATCAGGATCTTTATCCTCAAATGCACATCATTTCCACCATTTGTCTTTCCCTAGGTGTCAAACATTCATAAAAATGTGAGACTATCTTCAAGTTTCAAAACCATGGTGTGGGCATGTGCTAAGTAAATCCTTGTATCTATCCCAACACTGGTAAAAAGTTTCTCCTGGTTTTTGTGTGAAAGTGGTGATTTCCCTTTTAAAAGAATTTGTTCTATGGGCAGGAATTTTTTTTTTCAAAAATTATTGTTGCAATTCATCCCATGAATTAACAGAGCCTGACCTAAGATACTGTAGCCAAGTTTTAGCTTTATCTTTTAAAGAAAAAGGAAAAAGCTTAAGCCTAATAGTGTTCATGCTACAGTTTGGGTTGTTATATGTGTGACAGACTTCCTTAAATTCTCTCAGATGTAAGTAAGTATTTTTGGAATCAAAGCCATGAAAAGTTGGTAAAAGTTTAATAATATATGGCTTGAAATTGAAGTGACATGCATCAGCAGGAAATATTAGACATGATTGAGTGCTATTTCTTATGAGGTTCATGTATTCTCTAAGTGTCCTAGGCCGATCTTGGTCATTATGTAAATAATGGTTATCTTCTTGTTCATTAATGTGTCTAGCCATGTTTGAAGAAGATGAAGATTCTCTTACTAGTCTACCACTTGATGTACGTGACCAAGCTTTCATACAAAAACAAAATAATAACAAGAAAAAGCAAATATCAATAACAAGTTAGGTAGGAGGCTTAGCCTTCCATTTAATAATAATAAGAAAAATAAATAAAAAGAAAGCAATGTGAACAAAAAATAAAAGATACGAGGCTCAACCTTCTATTAAAAAAAAATAAATAGAAAATAAAATATAGGAGGCTCAGCCTTCCATTCAACAATAAAAAAAATAACACAAAATAAATAGAAAATAAAAGGTAGGAGGCTCAGCCTGCCATATAAAGAACAAAAAATAAAATAAAATAAAATAAAATAAAAATAAAAAAAAATTAAACTTGTACTCTAATTTTACTTCCCTAGCAACGACATCAAAAACTTACTGCACTCTAGCAGTTGTAACCCAAGTATAGGTTGTCACAAGTAATAAATTTTGGGAGTCTGAGTGTCGAACCACAGTGAAGTGAATTAAAAATACAAATTACAGGTTTTTTTAAGAAAGAAAGTATTTGGTGCAAAGTGTGAACAAATATTGATTAAAAATTGAAATTCAAATAAAATAGCTAAGGTTAGGGGATCCACTTTTAGTATATTGGTTATGATTAATTTTAGCTCATCTTACCACTCAATTAGTATCCACACATAAAGGAGGTCCCAATCAAGGAATTTAGTTAGTATTAACTTTCATTGATCTCCAAACACCAACGCTTGCTATTGGGTTCAAGTATCCATCATGCCAACTTTTGTCGACAATAACTCAAGATTCCAATATAGCCGGCAGAGCCATGTTCTACAGAGGGAATCAAGGAACTTTTGTGCCAATGATTGACTATGATGAATCAAGACTCCTACTTAACAAGGAGGGAAGTTAAATAGATTAAGGAAGAAAATACCGTTAACGTTGTGATCCATTCAAATCAATCATAACCTTTATACTGAAAGCTTCACCTTTTCACCTTAGCAAAAGAAAGATTAGTTATCCATGATAAAAGTAAACAACATATAAAAAGAGAAAATGAGCATGAATTGAAAGATTAAAGGAAGAACAAGAAAACACTTGGACAGAGCTTCGGTATTGAAAACTAAAGCAAAACTAAAGAGGAAAAGCTAAAGATGATACAAGAACATAAAGGAGGCCTAAGAAATGGCATGAATTCGTCCTCCCCCCAAGGTGCCTATTTATAGAGTTTTTGGGGTGGGTGAAATGGTAAAATAGTAAAATGTAGGTAAATACAAATCAACAAAGGCAGACTTCAACTTATTTTAATTTTTTGACCATTGTAGACATTAAATCAACTCTTCCTCAAAGCATAGAACTTGCAGATCTCTTCTTTATCTTCGAATTGATAGCTTGCTCATTCAACTCGGACATCTGTAGCTCAATTATGATTTTTCTACTGAAACTGCTCTTCAGTACGTGAAATAACGAATTGTCTCATCTATAATCAGATTTCGGTAATAAAAACGATCAAACTACCTCATGGAATGAAGCAAAGTTGAAGTTCTGTGTGTTGGCTTTCAGAAGAATTTGGAATCACTCAATTTCGACATCTACAACTCCAAATATAATTTTTCTCGTGAAGGGTTGCCAAGTGATAATTTTACTTACATAAAAAATAATTATTTAATATATATATTTTAATATTAATGAACAGTAAACCGCATTTGTACAGTAAATATGCATATGAACAGTGAAATATGCATATGAACAGTAAGTCAGTGAATAGTAACTTTGAATAGTAAAAATGCATGAATAGTAACCCGATGGAAAAAAGCTCAGAATATTGAAATTAATCATACTCAAAGTGTATAATGATGATTTAAACCCTTAATAGCAATACACTTATGAGTATTCATCACAGCACACTCACAAGTAAGCCAACCAGCTCCAGCACCAGTCCCCATGTGTTCCTTTTATGAATGCCACTCAAACGTGCCCCCAAGCAGTAAGGAACACCCTACTTAGGTGCACACATCATGTAATTCACATAAGGGCTAACAGGAGGCCTCTATACACCTCTAAACCTCCATAGACACCTTCAAGCTCTTCCTATCTACAAAACACATATATTAGGCCACAAAGCATCTATTAAACCAAGCCTGTGGTGCCCATGAACACCATAAAAATCAATAGAACAACATTAGTCCATCATGTCCATACCATCCACTAATCTATACCATTCAGAATTTTAAAAAGAGACAAGCAAGTTATGAATGGCTTCAAATAAGCATAATCCATTAGTCCATTATCTTAATTAACCTTGAATTAGCAACAAACAAGCATTACAAGCCAAGAATTTCCATTTCCAAAGGCTCCTCTAGGTTTCCTAGGTTCTAAGGCGTAAACAAGATATATGGCACCACATTAAAGCAATCCAAGCAAAACCAAGCTTCCACTAACTCAAGTAATAAGAAAATTCAAGATTTAAAGCCATCGCTCATGCATATACCAAGCCCAAGCTAGAAAAAAGTCCCCAAGTGTTTCTAATTGACAAAACAAGTGCAAAGGAAGCCCAATCCTACTTGGGTACCTCAAGAGCCTTCGAGTTTCATTAAGAAATCATTGTTTTGCTAAGGATTTGGTAAGAAATTGAGAGGGAGGAGAGGAGCTACAAAATGGAGAATAAGGGGATGACGGAATAGTGATAAAACCAACCTCTCCCATAAGTTTTAAACCAACAAAACTTCCCCTTCTCCAAAATTTTTAGTTTGTAGAAAAAATACCCCTTCCGCAAATAGTAACTTGGCCTTTTAACATTTAGTAAAAAATTCTAACTTGGGCTATAGGTTTTGAAAATGTCGCTTTTGATCCTGAGAGTCATCTTGGCCGTCTCAAGTGTAAAATTACAATTTTCCCTCGGGGTAAACTTAATGCACAAACCATTCAGAACCCACAAACCTTAAATAACTTATTTGATTTTGCTAATTCACCTATAATTAAGGCATCTAGGATAGGGATTGATGAACTTACCATGCTCATCGAGCCTTACGCTATAAGGGATATAACATTCTTTCTACCCTGAAAAATGTTGCCCTTCAAATTGAATATCCCCACCTTAAGACATTTTTCTAGGATACGATACCAACATATCCTGACCACCTTCACAAGGGGTGTTTATTCCACAACAACCCACTTGGCACTAAACTACCCAACTTGCTCGACAAACACCCTTCGGCCGTCTAAATTGGGTCCTTACTCGTATAGATGCTATAGCTAACATTATACTGTATATGCATACCCAACGAAACATCTATAACTGCTCACTGTTCTCCCCACCTTAGGCTGACCTTACTCGGTGTGATGTACCTTAATGTAATTCTATTCTTAAAGACTATGGTATGGCATTCACTATCTTTAGAACACAACACTGCTGAAGAATAGCTGACCACTCAATTCTATCTCGACAAATCTAGTGACTAGAACTCCTCAACACCTAACTCTATGCCTAAGCCCTTTCGTTCAAGATTGCTTAACAAGTTTTTAGATCTTATCCACTAACCTTACACTAATACCTTTTTACTGAGAACTTGACATGAACCTGCTCTCTTCACTCCCTCCTTTGTGCTAGAGCCCACTAATGTAAGCTAACTTAACAAGTTTAAACTTCACAATTATCATTCACATTTGAAAATTTTCATTCTAGGTTCGGCACTCAATGCCTCCATACCAAACCCCTTGGTGCAAGCTAGCTTAACAAGCACAAAACTCATCCACTTACTCTTGGATAGATAGTTTCTCACTGTAAGTTTGGTACATGATGACTCCTATTGATCGCTAGACTAAGTATGTCATTAGAGTATTATGGCTTTGCCACATATGCCCCTAACACCCCAAGAATACTCATATTCTTGCCTCTGTATCCTCTAGGTTCTTTCAAATAGGCGACCTACCAAGACTTGCTAGTCTTGGCACACCATAAAGTATGAATCCTCAATACTCCTCTTGAATGACCTTTATGCATTAGGCATTCTGGTGCGCTAGCTCAAATACCCATGCACTGCTTGAGCATTGCAATCTTTCTGCTCCCACTATTATGGAGTAATTTACATCTGCATACCTACTAGTAAAAACTTCTTTAGCATAAGTGCCAAGACATCTAAGCAGCTAGCAACCATAGAGTTATATTGATACCCTATCAACTCAGGCCTTCTAGCACTTGATTGTAAGGCTACCAATTTGCTACCCAAGCCAAAGGTCTTGGTAGTTTAGTTGCTCTACTGGAGTATCATAGGTGTGCAAAACATACACACTAATTTCTCCCATTGCCCTACACCCGAAGACCAACACACTACACATGTTGGATTAACTCCATGGGTGTGTCCTTAGCACACTTGGTTCATGGTTGCCAATACTTAACCTATGCCGAAGTAGCTATAGGGTCCTTAACCAAGTTGCAAGGAAGGTACTACTCAATCCTAGACCCCTTAGGCATCCCCAGCTTGGTGGCCGACTAGGCCCTTCGACCATCATTTACTAGGCTCTAACTCATCTTACTTAACTTCCCAACTTACTCTTAAGCCTCCTAGCCTCTAGTTACTCAGGTACCTCATCGACATCCATTATTTATGTTACTTATGGTTACAGAAAACTACCTTTGCATCCATGCTCAACTACTATACCATTTGCTAGATCGTGTTGACTCATCGTCAAAATGATGCACTTGTAGCTTTTGCCACGTCAAACTAATTTACTTGGTGGTTAGCTACAAAAAATCACCTAGGTGCCCGATTCACTGAAAGTCCACTTAAAGCACCAAACTATTCACTTCGGGACCAATTCTATCCCTAAAAGTTGTAAGCCTTACCTATTAGCCCTCGACCAATCTTACAAATGGTTAATCCTTCCTTATAAACAACTAAGGTCAATTGAAATGTTGTAACTTTTAGCTTTGACTAGCTAAACCAAAACCCTCTCTAACTAGGTTTTGAACCTCCCACCTCTCTTTCTCTACTTTGACGATCACAACAACTACCAAACTTACAAACAATTACTGAGCAGTTCTACATCTATACTAGACTTGGCATTAATAACTACTAAGTATATTAGTTAAATAGATGGTGGATTACTTTTCAATGTTCTTACTTGTGAGTTGCCTCTTGACCAGTCATAATGAACTCTTCCTCATGGGCGCTCTTCAGACACTACCCCAAAAGGCCAAGGTAAAACCTCCTCCTTCTAGTATCACTTGGTCATTTACAACCTGATGGTTTAATGTTCTACTAACATAAAGGTGGTCATTTACAACCTAACGGTTTAATGTTCTACTAACATAAAGGAACTAACATAAATCATTAAATGATCACCACAACTTCCTTTATTCCACTTCAAACTTAGTCCCTTACCTATTCGTCCAACTTCACTAGTCAAATCTCTCTTCTTCTAAAGGTTACCTTAATGGCCTTCGATTCCACTTAACCTCAGGATGATGACTTCAAGTCACTAGTATTCCTTAATTCATGATAGTTGTTCCTCTTGCTTGAGTCCTCTTACAACCTCTCGATAATCAAGCCAAACCCTTAGTAATAACTCTACTCCTATTGACTTTACCCTAGGGTATATAACTAATGAATGAATAAACCTTTACATCTACTTACCCCCAGATGAGTTCCTTACTCATTGATTCTTTTATGGTCACCACCTGCATTGCTTGGTTAAAAATAGAATTAAAACTTACTTATTTACCTTCTCAACATCTGACTAACTCGCTCCATTACTAAACTATAATGAGGAACTCATTAGTTCAATTGACTAGTCTTCCATTACCACCTAGACCAACCAAAACTAACCCACAAAAGAATGTAACCTATGGAACATTAAGACAATTTCAATCTAAGTCATTTCAGCCTATAATTAAATTGTTTTCAACACTAACAAGTAAGCTCTAGGGCTATAGGTGCCACTTAACAATTAACATATTTCTGAGTCCTAATGCACCTGATTCTATGCTTAACCCACTTTAGAAAAATACCCAATAAGCTAACCAAAACATGCTAGTAGATTGATACTAGAAATTAGAGAAAAAGTAACCAAACTATTAGAAAAAGAGTAAGGACTTACCTCGCACTAGCCACTCACTCCCTGCAAGTTCACTATGGCTACCTGTCACGTCTAGCTAGCAGCCACCTACCATAACCACTTAATTGGCCAAGGTAAAACTTGAAAAACTACTTTAGTGGTACTAGGCTGACTCCTTTTGGCAACTACTAACAAGGACGTATTTCCTAAGTTTATCTTAACTTAACCAAGCAAAAAACTATCACTAGTCTGATGACCACTTAGATCATAAAATCGGGTTCCTAAATGCAAGGCTTAAAGCCATGTACTCCTTGCACCTTGGCCATATGCCCCTTCCTCATGATCCATTCTCACTTTTCGGTCTTTAATCAACTTATACACTTTGGGTGCATCACCCATGCTCCAACTAGGTTAGATGAGCTAACCTCCATCTAGGTGTTTCATGTCTTAAACTCCTCTAACTTTCTTTAAGAGCTATTTCATTATAGACCACTTACCGATGGCCCCACATCAATGGTCATTAACTGCCTCCACACACTAGCTTAAGGCCTTACCAATTTTGGCATCAAGCTCTTACTCTTAATGAAAAAGAATGAAGGTGCCTCTTTCCATTTCATATTTAGCATGACTAAGCGTGTTTTACTTTATTTAGTGCACCCATAGTTCCTTAACAGTCACGTAACCCACCAAAATCCTGATTTTTCTTTTTTCAAGGCTTTGCTATTTATTTTACACACTACCTCACTAGGTATTTTTCATGCCTCTTTGATTGCATGATTATCACTCTTGTATTAGAACATGACTTGGGTAACTATATTCACTTTTTGTTTTATGATACTATTCCATACATGTGTAGAAAACCTAAAAGGCCTTCAATTTTACAATCCAATGACATTGAAGTTTGGTTTAATACTCTAATTTATTGGCTGATATATGGTCATAGACTTATTGGGACTAAGTTTTGAGACTTAGTTTGGTTTCTAAATGCTGGCCTTAGGGCACATGGGCCATAGTGATTTTTAAATATTTGTAAATGGTGATTATATTTTAGTGTGCAAAGGGATAAAGAACAATGAAATACACATAGGCTTGAGGCTGGCCTTTGTGTAGGAGTTGTAAAGAGAGAACCAGAGTTGACGTTTGAGTGTCTAAGAAATAGAACTGAGAAAGTGCAAATAGACTGATTTTGATCAAATGAAAAAGAAGGCTTTTTACATGAATTTGTGAATCTTGTTTTTGATCTATGAATAAAAGATTGTGGATTGTAAAATAAATAATACATAAGCAATCTTATACATTTTAGTTCCATGAAAATGGCAAATAGCATATCGATTCATGTTATTATTATGATATCATGAAGAGGATTCTATAATAATGCATCTATTTGTCAATTGGTTTAGGACAATGAATTTATTGAAAAAATAATTTTTAATTTGCCCATTGTGAAGGAGCATTAGCGAACCAATGAATTGAAGGAGTCAACAAATTAAGCCAATTAATGATGAAGTTCTTAGCTGTCCATTACATGTTGCAGCTATAAATGATAATGGTAGTGCCAGGTAAGGATATTAAAGGAGCAAGGAACATCTAAGCTTTCTTGGGACTGAAGTAAACATGTGAGATTTTGTGATTGGCTAGTTTAGGATTATGTTAGCTAGAAACTACTAGAAACCAGCTGTATACTAAGGTTTCCAATAGTCAAATTTTGTGTCTTGGTAGTCAATTTTAGTCAGAATTATTGTCTTAATAAGGCAACATTAGTTTTCTAAATAGCCAGGTTTTGATATTGTTGTTGTATGCTCCATATGCCTCTATGAAATAGAAACAAGATACAGTTTTCTCCACTATCTTTCTGTCTATCTTTTCCCATATTTCATTATTTTCTCTTATTGACAACAACCTCAAAAGTACCCTTATGCACAGTCTAAGAGGTCTTAAGGAGATCAAAGCTAAAAAGCTCAAGTTAAAGCATTTAAGGATCTTTTGGAGGTCAAAGCCATTCAATCTTGGAGTATTGTTACTTGGAGGAGTCAAGAAGGCTAATCTTGAAAAAATGAAGCCAAAAAAGGTTGTACAAGAATGTCCTATACCTAAGACTCCTTGGAAGGATAATTAATCTATACAAATGTGCAGTAAAAAGGCTACATGGGGCTTTTATGCCTATGTCCAAGCTACAAGGTTTATCACTGAACTAAGGGTCAACCTGGAGCCTCTGAACCAGCAATATTTGTAGCTACACATATGGAAATCAACAATGGAACACTGGGAGCATCATTTCACATATCAAGGAAGCAAAAGACACCATGGTGCACATTTTTTTAGCATCAAGGTCAACATGCACCCATGGAGCACCAATACACCTATGGTGCAAGTGTACCCCAGGACATGACCATGGTTCAATCTACCAAGAAGCTAGCCAAAAATTTTTTATACCTATTAGTGCACTTGACCTATCGTAGGTGCACCCTGTTGAGTACACATGAGCTTGACAAAGGAGTAAGTTAGCCTACTAGACCTTTGAGTTACCTTATTTGGTCATTTAAGTATAAGCTGGTATGAATATGTATAATTTAGCATGTTTTAGCATATTTATCTAGTTTGGTCAAATTTTAGGTCTTTTTTAATTATATGGCTAAACCTAGCCTTATTCTTAACATTATGAGTGATTTGAGTGTGTTCTAGTTGATTTAGGTGTTCTAGCCCTAGAAGGGGTTTGTTTTCTTTCTTTTCTAGGCTAATTGAACAATATAGCCTGGCCTCTACCTTAGGAAGGTCAAATTCCTGGCTGTACTTTCAAATCTTGAAAGTTAATACAATTGCTTGGAGATTGGTTCACTCATTAGTTCTATATGTAACTTTCCTTGGTGCTTAAAGAACTGTGTGGTCTTTGTGGATCAAGTATGCAATTCTTCATTTGTTCTTGTTGATTCTTGGAGCATGAAGTATTCTTAAAACTATTTCAGTGTGATTTGTTGTCACTTGTGATCCAACTCTTTTGGTATCGGAGCATGGTTATAGCAATGGCCACAAGTGATGAAGTAATGTTTAGTTATTCATAGCCTGTCATTCCTATATCAATGGCAAGAACTATGAATTTTAGAATAACCAGATAAAGACATTATTCATACACCAAGGTTTATGGGAGTTGGCAAAATCTGGCTTCAAAGAATCATCTAGTTTAGAAGCATATACTAGTTGGACTGAAGCATAAGAAAGGCAATACAAGCAAAATGAGAAAATAGAAGCAAAAACATTACTTAATATTCAACAAGGATTGAATAAAGCCATATTCTAACGCATTATGGGTGTTAAGAGATGAAATGGTGCTTGGGAGACATTGAAGAAACAATTTGGTGACCAAGAAAATGTGATCTCCATAAAATTGTAAATTTTATATGGGAACTTTGACAACCTTGCAATGGAGCACGCATAGAGTATTCAAGAATTTTTTTTTCAAGGGTAACAGAAATCATAAATCAAATCAAGAGCTTAGGTGACAACATTGAATATAGAAAGATTAATGAGAAAATCTTGAGAAGCCTGCCAGGAAAATTTGAACATATTGTTTCAACAATTGAAGAATTCAAGGATTTATCAAAATTAATAGTTGATGATTTGATAGGCTCTTTAAAAGCACATAAGAGGAGAATAAGTAGATTCTCAAGCTAACTAGTAGAACATGCTGTCCAATCAAAGGTGAATATGGGAGACAATATTAAGCATAATAATTAAGGCAAAGATCCATTCTAAAATTGAGAAAAAGGATATTGAGGCTGAGATTGTGGTTGTGGCAAAGGAAATTGAAATGATTTCAACCAAAGAAATTTTCCAAGCTTAAGCTGCAATATTTATGGGCGATTATCAATCAAAAGATTGCAAATTCAAGTGTTGACGCTACAAAAATTCAAAGCACTCAGATAAAGATTGTTGGTACAAAGATCAAAGCAACAATGTGAATTTTTCAGAAGAACATAAAGACGATCAAGTAATCTATTTTTGCTTAAGTGTTGAGAAAGAATCAAGTACTGTATACCATATAGGTAGTGGTTGGAGCAATCATGTGACTAAAGATAACCAAAGCACTACTATGTTAAATGAAAATTACTTTTCAAGAGTAAAGCTTGGCAATGGCAAACTCCATGATAGCAAGGGCAAAAGTGTTATAATAGTTGACAACAACAAAGGTAATTCTAAATTTATCATAGATGTCCTTAATGTTCTAGATTTGACTTAAAATCTATTAGGAGTTGGACAACTATTATGAAAAGATTATGTACTAAAATTTGGAGGAAATGAATTCATTATCAAAGATAAGAAGAAAAGTATCACAATTGGAAATGTTAAGATAAACAAGAATATTTTCTTTTGCTGTAGCTATGTCATTACATGCTGATCTTACTTTAACAAGTGATATAGTGGATGAGTAATTTTTATGCCATTTAAGATATAGGCATCTAAATTATAAAGGCTTGAAGCTATTGAGAGACAAAAATATGGTCCTCATGTTGCCTAATATTGGTAAAACTGATAAAGTCTATGAAGGATACATATTTGAAAAAAATGAAAAAACTTCTATTTGTAAAGATATTTTAGAGAGCCACGAATTTGGGTTTCAGGAGCCAAATAGCACAACGGAATTTAACCGAAACCCTCCAGGATCCAAGTGAAACAGTGTAAACCGGGTGTTCAAAAATTTTCATACCTAATTTTCGGTTGAGATCTCTCACTCAACTGTAGAGTTGAATCACAAAACCTGAACAGTTGACGTGTTCAAGCTCTCTATGGTATCCACATGAGCCTCTCGGGATCACCACGTTTCCACCACATCCCGGTAGATGCGTTTCTCTTGCGCTCGCAGTGCTAGCTTGCGTCCTTCAAGGAATTGCAAGAGAAGAGTGCGGTTGTCCTTTTTGGGAGGCTAGGGCAAGGAGACCTGCGAATTTCTCACTAAAAGTTGTATTTATAGTGAGACTCAACTTCCAGGCCTAATAGGTTTCAAAGCCCTAATCCAATTAGGCTTTAATTTTGGGCTTAATAATGGCTCAACTCTTAGGCCCATTATTAATACGAAATTATTGTGAAACCATAACCTAAATAATTAGCCCATGCACTCTAATGATCCAAATAGCTCCATGTGTGCGACCCAATAGGCTCTACCACATTGGCAATGATCATAAATCACATTTATGATCATAAGCAATGAGCGGTGTCTAGCAACACATCATTGTTACCCAAGTGACAAGATTGTCGGTGATTCGACTAAACCTTTATGATCATCATCAATATATGCCATTGTCCCTTTGTCCAAGATATCAAGACTAAGCACGAGACATGAAATGTGTCACTCTTGTATAGCCCATTCTTTGGTTTCTTGATTACCGAGTAGACCAACTTAAACTGATAACATTGATATCGTATATCAACTCATCCGAGCATGGCCATGCATTTTTCTAAGTCTCACTCTATCAAGGGGCCCGAAGATATCACTCCCATTACATAGAAGGGACAAATCCCATCTTGATCATACAAATCCCTCTGCATGATATGTAACATACCCAATGACCTCCTTCAAGTTCACTTAGAGCAACAAAGGAAAGAATCAAAGTATGTGACTCACATGTAGGAAACCTTGATGATCTTAGGTCAAAAGACTACATATACCATGATCACTATGAGAATCACTTATGACACTCATATAACGATCCATGTAGTATTCTCATGGTGGGTCTGTCCAGTACACAAGTTCTCCAACTTGTACCCATATGTAGACTACATATCTCATATTAGTCTCCACATATGCTAGTTGTTATGTATTATTGCAACCCGCTCCACAATAATACTAAATCAGAGATATTTAAGAATATCATTATTCTAGGGTTACAATTATGTTTATTACGTTATGTAGAAACAGAACAACAAACATAATTGCTGGATTAATGCCTTAATAAAATATCATGACTCAATGTGCAAAAATACAATCATCTCATGATTGGCTTTTTAGGCACAACACTAACAACGAAGCCCTTAGAGCTCGTACACTCAATTATTGTTAGTCTAAATATAATACAATTATTAAATGGCAATACATACTTTATTCTATTTTATGGATAATTGTATCAAAATGATGTGAATTTCTTTTCTAGAAAAGAAAATTAGAAGCTTTTAAAGTACTCAAGAAATTCAAAGAACTTGCAGAAAATGAAAGTCTAAAATCCATCAAAATTCTAAAGACGGATCAAGGAGAAGAAGAATATATTTTTGTAGAATTTGACATATTTTGCCAAGAAAATGGAATAAAGAGGCAATTAACAGCTTCACACACCCTGCAGCAGAATAGAGCTATAAAAAGGAAGAACACAACTATTTTTAAAATGGCATGGGGTATGTTAAAAGACAAAGGAATTCCAAATAGCTATTGGGCAAAAACAGTAAACTTTTCTATTTACATCTTGAACAGATCTCCAACAAAAGCAATGCAAAAAAAAGCTCTATATGAAGCAAAATATCATAGAAAACCCTAGGTACAACAATTTAGAATATTTGGCTACATAGCTTATGCTTATATTGATGCCCAAAAAAGTGAAAAGTGTGACCATAAAGGAGAAAAATATATCTTCACTAGATATAGTGATGAGTCAAAAAGTTATCACTTATTTAATCCAGACATGAATAATTATATTATTGCTATAGATGTTATCTTTGATGAAGCACAGACTAGGAAATAGTAATGAGACAATTGCAGAGGACTAAAATTAATTAAAATAATGGAGCTTGAAGGATTTTAGGAAGATAATGGTATGGGATCTGACCAGACAAATACTGAATTATGATATGCCTCCAAGACAAGTTTGAAGTTTAGCAAATATCTATGAAAATAGTTAGAGATTATCTTTATTTGCATGTGAACCCCAGAGTTTTGAATAAACTGCAAAATATGAAGTATGGACTAAAGCCATGAACAAAGAAATGAAAATGATCGAGAAAAACTATTGAAGTTTCAAGAAGAAGCAAAAATTACAAATTACGATTGGGTGTTGAAAAAATAATTTGTAATTTTTTACTTAACAAGAAAACAAGCAATAGTGGCAGCAAACTTAAAGTTTTTACAGCTAATTGGAGAAAAGAATTAGCACCCCAACCAACTAAAGAAGTAAACAAATGAATCTAATTATTGATGAATTCCTTAGCTGTCTATTACATGTTGCAGCTCTAAATGATAATGACAGTGCCAACTTAGGAGATTATAAGAGCATTGAACAACTATGCTTTCTTAGGAATTAAGTAAACATGTAGGATTATGCAAGTTGGAAACTACAAGAAATCGGTTGTATACTATGTTTTCGAATAACCAAGATTTGTGGCTTGGTAGTCAATTTTAGTTGCAATTTTGTCTTAATAGGGCCACATTAGTTCTATAAATATCCATTTTATGATATTGTTGTTGCATGCACTATATGTTACCACCTCACAAAAATGGGAGAATTACAAAGTGTGGCATAATGGTTAAAAAAACCATTATATTGTGTAATTCTCATCATAGTGATTGAAGTGTGAGGGGTAAAGGGCATGATCAACACCTTCTTAAAAGTGTTCTAAGATGGTAACTTGGCCTCCAAGAAAAGCCTTAAGGATTTCTTGTTTGTCAAGTAACCTATGGACCTTTTTTTAAGGTTAATTTGGGTACTTAATTGTAAAACTCTCAAGAAATAGCTTTGGAGAGTTATGGGAAGAACATGAATGGTATGAAAGTGCTATTGGAGGACCAAATTACTTATAGAAGACAAGTTTGGACAAAGGAAACATTAAAGGCATCAAGGACCTAAATGTCCTAGTGTAAACCTTAAGATGTTCAAGCTTTTGACTTAAGTTAAAGGGTGAAATTGTGGAGTTATCCCATCATGAGGGAGGTCGGCTATGGCTTGAAAAATGGTAAAAAATGTAGGCAAAATGTGGACCAATGAGTTTAAGACAAAGAAACCATGGTTAGTGAAAAGGAAAATGACATAAAGCATGATTAAGGCTAATAAAGGTGTTTAGTGCCCTAAAGCCAATTCCAGAAGCAAAACTCAATTTTGCCCCTCCATATTCGACCCAACTAGCCATCACCCACTTCTACACTTCCTCCATAGCTCCTCCATAGCCACCATACCTCCAAGCTTGCAATTAGTTGCAATTGAAAGCAAGAAAGAGCAATTGGAAGCATACTAGTGTTACTACTTTGGTACACCAAGAATCAAGCTTCAATTTCGGCATACCCATAAGATAAGGAGTTCTCTTACTATCATGGAATGTTTACTGTATTTCCAAGCATCCATCGAGCTAGGGCTAGGCATAGAAGAGATCCATGAGCTTGATGAACCAAGCTTAGTGACGGGAATGCGCTTAGTGAAGGTTTTGTGACCTAGTGTGAAATGCATAGTGATGGCAGTGAATTTAAGGGTTTCTAGAGCCCAAAGTTAATACTAACTAGTGTTAAAACTCTCCTAAGGCCAACCTTATGCTTGAGGAAGGATGCTATAGTGATCTATGTATGTTTATTATATGTTTTATAGACTAACTAATGAACTGCCGCATTACATATGTTTGGGGTTTGTGAATGATTGCTGCATTTGGTTGCACTATATTGGATATATGCATTGTTTTTTCTTGTGTTTTAGTGTTGTTGGATGCAGGTGATTTCTAAAGGTTATATTACCTTAGTGTTAAAGTGTTCTCCTTACTAAGTTTCTCCATGAAACTCACTTCCCCCTTAAATTTACCCATTTCAGGTCCAGCAAAAAGATTACATTCAAACTGACCTTTGTCATTTTATTTTTTTTATCTAAAATTTCAGGTACATGAACTTCCATGTGTATAGTTATGATTTGAAAATTTTGGTGATTTTAGGAGCACATTTGGTATTTTTAGTGATGGTGCTTATTGTATTACGTAGCAGCTGTCCAACATCTTGTTTCAGAAGTGCATCGTGTCTAAAGCTCTCCTGTAAATTAGGTGCATGTTTTAGCTAAGTTAAGGCCATTATGTAGTGCATGGATGCATGTACATGTAATACATGTAAAGTTTGGACAATGTATGTGAACATTTGTGGGCTAAATGGCTATGTATGTGAAGCTATGCACAAGTTGTCTAAGTGTTAATGATAGGCTGCTTGTTTGTAAATTCTATTTTGGCCACTAAAGTTGCTAGAGGCAAGAGCATGTAATTACTATGTGTATTGGACATGTATGGGATAGTATTGGAGGGCTTACCCCATGTGAATAAAGCGTTTGCACACTTATGAAATTTTGTATGGGCATAATGGTCATAAAGTGGACAAAATTTTGACCCTGCACTCAAAGTTCTGTATCTCCTTGTGTAGAATGAATCTTGGTATGAAATTTTGAGTACACCTAGAGCACATCTATAGGTTTAACTGGGATTTGAAATTTCTGCATTTGGAGTTCTGTAGCCAAAGTTATGATGTTGCAAATTTGGCTGATTTACTATTCATTTGGTCAAAATTTTGTAACCAACTTCAAAAATCTATAACTTGGTCCATATGTGAGTTATTGAATTAAAACAAAATTCCCTAGTTTGATTTAGGTCTCTACTTGATAATGAAGAAAATAAAATAGGGAGGTACATGGCTGGATTAATATATTTTTTTTAGAAAGTTTCGGGTGCAGTGGCTGGTTACTTAAACTTAACAAGATTGCCTAATGTGTGGCAGCCAAGATTAAGACTTGTATTAGTGTTTTCCTTCCTTGCTGCCATAGTGTGCATAAAATGTGAATATATGCATAATGGTTGGACAATATGCATGCACTTACATAGTACCCAAGAGGACCACTTGGGTATGCACACTAAGGGTATTGTTCTGATGGCCTACAGAATATACTAACCCTAGGAATTTTAAATGCACAATTTTGGCACCATGACTAGACTATCCTGGAGTGGATAACACTATACGTCACCATGAAATATATACAAGATAGAGTTCTTCTCTGCTAAAATTTCTTTATTTTTTCTCGTGCACCCCACAACATTTGTGGAAAGCTTTGACAGGCTAATATTTAATAATATGGTAAAAAGGGATATGCTCCTTAATATGTCAGAATTAGATCCAGTTGATCTTGAGCATAATGGAAAACATGCTGCAAAATATTTGATAAGTAAAATTACTAAAGAAGTGATGATTGGTGTTGCAACTGCAATTACTTACTGCTATAAAGACCTAGTCTCCAAGTTCATCTCTGTGTTTGGTCCAGACTTCCTGGTATTGCAAATTCCTTGGCTGAATAAATTTACAAATCAAAATCTCTATTATGGTTTCCAGGGGAAGATATTTGAGCATTCAATTCAGATGCACCAAAGGCTTCAACAGGAAAGCAATCAGCGGCAAGCTCATACATGAAGTTAAGGGTTGTTCTTGAGATTGACAGAGCTAGGATGCTATTAGTTCTTAATATTCAGGTAGTTATATTGATGCCCCAACAAAGTGTTCCCTTACCAGAATAGTGGAAAAAGTAAAAATAATCTCATGAGTTATTTAACAATTTGACATGATTTTCTCATAATTATGGACAATAACTAGTTGCCTCGGGGGTTGAAGTAGCTAAAAGCCAATTCGTTTCAACTTAAGTTAACTTAATGTAAAATGATTTATTTTTATTTTTACATCTTTTTACCTCGAACTAATTTCATTAAAAGCCAATATTATCAAGGTATAATACTCCATTGAAAAAACAATTTTTATAATCTTATTAAATTTTTTGGAATTTTTTAATGCCTAAAACTATAAAAATTGATAGAAAATAAATAACATTATAAACATTTACTTTCAAATGAATTATTACATATATATAATATTGATTTTAAATGAATTTGGTTTCAGAAAAAAAATTGTAAAAATAAAAATAAATTATTTTGGATTAAGCTTCTGGCCCATCAATCATTGTGGCAATGTGTAGCCCTTCCAAGTGAGAAAAATAAGGCTAGCTTTTCAGATGGAGAATTCCCTCAGCTTCACTTGCGAAGAATGTTTCCGTGAGCTATAAGCTATTTTTTAGTACTTTGATAGCTCCATCTAGAGAATAGAGTAGATGGCCTTAATCTTATTCGTATGAAGCTATTCTAACTAGGTTATGTTGGAAAGTACACTTTTAAATCCATTGATAGTGGTGGTGGAGACTATGAGTTCTTGCATAGAAGAGTGGTAGGTATGCAACTAATATTTAATTAGACAAATCGCCTACTAATATATCTTTTAAGGCAAATATGTTATTGATATTCCCAAAATAGGTAAATAACTCACTGATGTAATAAATTTGTGACAAAGTACCAAGGGAATATTTTCTTTTCGCATAGGTTGAATGTTGGATATATCTAATTCAATTCCAATTTTACTTATTTCATGCTTCAATTGAATAAATTTAAAATTAAAGTCTAACATCTTAATTAAATGTACTTGATCAATAATTACAGCCGACGAACAATAGGGTTTTAGCAAACTCTTGTGTGTGCCTGGATAAACACACTACATGTAATATAAATACATTATGTTGTCAATGATCTAACAAACGTGAATAGGTCAAATGGTTAGAATGTAGTGGTTTATGCTAATGGCTAAAGGTTCAAAATGTCAATCATCCACTTTTCCTTTTCTTTTTGTGAGGTTTTACCTTTTTTTTGTTCCCTTTTTTGCTTTCATTTGTTTGTTACGTTTGTTTTTCTTCATTCTACCTTATCATTTTCTTTTTTTTATCTTTAGCTTCATGTAAATTAATCGATAGCCCCTTAGGCTATTTCTTTGATCTAGATTTCCTATTTTTTTTCATTTTATCTAGTAAATTTGGTTTATTTTAGCTTTATGCTAATTAATCAATAAATCTTTTACTAGTTCAAGCTTGCTTTTCTAGGGCTTAATGCCATTTTTAACCTATAAACTTGGTAGACTCAAACACTTAACCCCTAAACTTTAACTTGGTCAAACTCATCTATGTAACTTGGAAAAATGATACACTTTACCCCTTTTGTTACATATGTTCATTATGTGACCCAGCTTAAGCAAATTCCGCTTGCAAGACTGCTACACCACAAATGCAAAATATTGAAGTGCTTTGGAGGTGGTGATCAAGACCCCTGTTACTGGTATTAGGGTATTGTTGCAATAGCACTGAGCAGAATCCTCTAGCAACAATTCAAGCCTCACGCTGCTACCACCAATTGCAGGCATCATAATTGCTTCTTCTGCTCTCATTTTCACCATCTCCTTCATCCTGTTATACTTCATGTTCACCATTGTTAAATTCAATCCACCCTTGAATTTGTTGGCTATATAACAGAAAGAATGAGAGTAATAGTACTCACAATGACCCAAGGAAAATATGACCTTTATACTTGCCAATGCTATATTGTGGAGAGATAGGCACAATTGCCTTTAGTTCCAATATAGTTAAGAATTGACAGTTCCATATTTTTAGGGCAAAAAGAGTAGATTTGCTACAAAACTATAGGGAATTAAGTAATTTTTCCATTAAAATTTTATAGAAAAATTGCCATCAATGTTTTATATAGGGAGCAAATCTGCCACTAGCTCTTAAAATTACTTAATGTGGCAAACATGAAAAAAAAAAAATGTATGTTTCAATTCCAAGTTTCCTTTACCTAACACCCTCGACTTAAGTTTCTAAATTTATCTTTTTCACTATCAACTTTACTATAGCAAATCCTTATTGTAACGACCCAAGTCCAGAACCAGTCAACGGAACACCTGCCCACACCACATGGGCTATCCTTTGGAAAAGGATAAGCACTAGGTGTTTATGTTCTGGAATTGGAGCCTATATATCCACATAAGGCTTCCCACAATTCAACCATGTGGGACATGGGGGTGTTACAAACTCCCCCCTTATGTACCCAACGTCCCCGTTGGGGTCAATCGGATTACTTGGTTCCCCAGACCAAGTAACCTCTCTAATCGGACTACTTAACCCCTGGCCAAGTAGCCTCTCGAATCCAGGATCAGTCCCGGTAGATGATGCATGTGCATACCCATTATGGCACACCATCGTGGTCCTGGGTCGGCTCTGATACCATCTGTAACGACCCAAGTCCAAAACCAGTCAACGGAACACCTGCCCACACCACATGGGCTATCCTTTGGAAAAGGATAAGCGCTAGGTGTTTATGTTCTGGAATTGGAGCCTATATATCCACATAAGGCTTCCCACAATTCAACCATGTGGGACATGGGGGTGTTACACTTATACTATTCACCACCCTCGACCTTTTTCGCCTCTAGTGTTACCTCCACTCTTCCACATATTATGGCAATGCTATAAAAAATGATCATTAGAACAAACCCTAATCAAACAAGGTTCAATTGATGTAGGTGGGATTAAATCCAGAGGCATTGCAATTTTAGAATGAAGGATCAATAGTAGCAGCAATGAAAGGTTTCTCCATGACAATGAGGAAGGTGAAAACAAGAAGGCTCAACAAATGGAAAATATGATCAAACACAAGGTTTTGGCTCATTTTGGTGTTGTGAAAGGTTTGGGTACCAAGGAGTTAAGGAGAAAACTTTTAGGAACTATTTTAGGAGTTGTGCCATGAAATATTTTCTAAAAAAATAAAATACTCCTACCATTTAACGGCCAGTAGAAAAATTGCTCACAACAAAAATGTTAATGGCAAGTTTGCTTACAAAAAAGTTTAGCGAAAACATTAATCTTTCCTCCATAGTCTAGTGGCAAATTTGCCCCTTTTGCCTTTTTATTAATGTAGTTTGGGGGCATCACATATGGAGCCATTGCTCCTTTAGTTGGTATCTCCATCTGGGCTATCAGCACAGTGCTGGTCAAGGCAGATAGAGGACAATAGTGGCCAGTGTATTACATCAATTGGATCCTCCAAGTGTAGAGGCTAGACATCCAGCGATCTAGAAAACCATCATGGACATTATTGTCCCTAGCCGAAGGCTGAGGCCTTTTTTTCAAATGCATATGCTTAAAGTATAAATGAGCCTTTTGTTTAGGGAGGCTGTCTTAAAGCCTGATCATTTAGGGTGATTGGCAAATTGGTGCATCGAGCTGAGCAACTTCAACATATACTATGAGCCCCTTATAGCAATCAAGGCACAAGCATTAGTAGACTTTATTAAAGAGATGTTCCAAGAGCTAGTTGAGATAGATCATCAGGAGTATTAGCTTGAATGGCAATTGTTTGTGGATAGGGAATCTAGCCAAAAATACCTAGGTAGCAAAGTGGTCCTCCAAGGCCAACAAGGAATAGAGGTGGCTAAGAATATAAAGATTTGCTTCCTAATGGCCCACAATGTGGTTGGTAGTAGCAGCCCTTACAATCCTTGTAGGGTGATAACATTCCTACTAGATACATTTGAAGTCCCGGGGAAGGGCAAGCACGTCTATTTTCCAAATGAGGATAGACCTATCCTCTAGCTGGGACTACCCCCTCACCAGGAAGTGTGGATCCTTAGAGACAACCACCTAGGTGGCATAGTAAGTCTCCTTCTAGTTCCCTCACATCATATCTCAATAATCTAATTGGAACCAGTCAGGGAGACTCGATATCATCTAGGTAGTCCTAGAAGATGTATTTGAAGCATTGGTATTGGCCTCTCCCTTAGATGTCTCCCTAACTTTATCCCCCGACTAATGACCTTAACAAGGATAAGGATCTTGGAGGCATTTGTGAATTTACCAGTAAAACAAGTAAAAGATTGGCACCATATTCACAAAGCCAAAATTAGAATCAAACAAAATCATTGATGCAAACATACTCACCTAGGTTAAGGCAACATTAGCAAAAAAGATGAGGATTTACTTGAGGGCTTCCCTAAGGGAGAAATATCCCAGAGATGGACTGCTGCAACTATGGCCCCATCATCCACCTCCCTGCACTTGGTAGGTAAAGAGTCATCTGCTACCTTTACCACCTTAGACATGGAGGTCTAACCAATGGCTGTCGTTTGATGCTTACTGTAGTTACATCAAAGTTGTTAGGGTGTCATCATCCTTGTCATCTAAGGCTTTGCTTCTTCTCCATCTTTTCCAGGGATTTCTTGGCTCCCTCAAAGGCCTTGAACATTGCCTGGCATTTTCTCAATGCCTCCACAGATTTGTTCTCCAAATTTGCAAGCATAAACAAGTATCAATATAGTAGCCTCCATATAGTAGTACAGGGGAAATATAGGACTTAACCTTTAAAATTACACCCTTAAGGCATCAGTCAATTTGTTTCACACCATTGAGAGCTAGAAATTGGAGTTAAGCTTCACTTAGCACGAGTGACTGGCCTTCAATGCCCTTGGGGGTGACCTCATTCATATATTTACGAGGAAAAAGGAACAATTTCCTTTTCCTGCAACTTTTTATGATATCAACAAGATACAAGGTAATGCTCTTATTGGCTTAAAAATCTTTATAGTCAACCTCTAAAGGGACATGAGATATTTTTTTTATGGACATGCCTCTTTGTCCACTCATATGTGAAATCCCAAGTGTAGTAAGATGTCACAAAGAAGAACTTATCCTTGCACATTTTCCATGACACAGTCCCTCAGGGGCCTGCCTAGGAATCCTATATGAATGTGTCCATATTAGTCATAATTAGTTAATTGATTAAGTGTACACTAGTTAAAACCTTCATGTTCTAGTTGATTAACCTACTATGCATCCATGCATGAGTAATTCTTTCACTTAAATGGTAAAACAAGTAATAAAACATAAAACATTTGCTATGGCATTTTATTATAAACCAAACATCAAAACCGTCAAAGCATATAAAATATATGTGAATTTAGCTACATGTAGTCAACCATGTGCAAACATCCATAAAAAAAAAACTATGCTCACATCCAAGAGTTACTCTAAAGTCTAACCACTTAACCATGTACATTAGAGGCAAACTAGTGTATGAAGTTATACACTGATTCTACAACTACTAAGATCCGTAACTAGCTCCCACTTAGATCAACTCCCGGTGGCAAGTCACAAAAGCCATCCCTTGTGCTTCACTAGCCTTTGTTAGCCAAATAAACAACTGCAGTTAGCACAACAACTTAACCAACAAGTGAACCACAATTCTAGAATCATAAAGGTCCAAATAAACCAAATACCTTCTTGTGAGCTTCGCTCAACAACCCTCAATAGTTGTCGGCACTATAGAATCAATACCTACACAACAAACACTAAGAGAATGAAAGTCAACGATTCACAATAAAGGATCCTTTAACTTGCAAGAAAAACCTTAAAGACTTGTATATATACACAATATGTAATCTACTGCGAGCTCAAAACTGTACGAGGCTAAATCTATGCACATAACATTTTAGTCCCTTGATACATGTCTTCTACCTAGTCCCTACACCTGTGACACCCTATGCCTAGTGAGTTCTAGCTTCTAACTCACCCTAAGTGAGCCTTTGCTTGCTGACCTAGTGTGCTTAGTTCACCATTTAACCTTCCATTGACTTTTATATAGGAAACATGGCAGATGCTCTATGCTTGAGTTCCAAGGAACTCACTAGGTGTACTAGGCTCCCACATAGCGCCTCAAGCCACTTGTTGGCCTAAGGCACTATGTTAAGAAGCCTCCACCCATACTAGGCAACCTAGGCTCCCATATAGTGCCTCGAGCTATCAAGCTCACCTAGGTGACTAAGGTACTAAGCCTTGCTAAATTACCTACCAAGGATAATCTAGGCCTTCACTTGTGCCTCAAGTTACAACTTGCCTAGGCCACAAGTGTACTAAGCCTTCACCTAAGGTGCCTAGGGTGCACTAGGTCTTTGCTTGTGGCTCACATTACATTTTCCTAAGACACAAGCACACTAGACCTCATCAAATGTGTTATTCTATCCACCATTACTCGGTTACCATGCTAAACCAATGTTTAACTAGCCATAGAGGCACTTAGTGAGCTTAGCTAAGGTCCCTTGAGATGCCCTAAGCCCTCAATGACTTTCTTGTGCATGAACTAGGCCTCTCGGGCCCAATGTGAATGTACCACCTCCTTGGTGTGTACGCACTCTAGTAACCACCCTTTCTGGAATTAGTGAGTACGCACCATGCATGCTATGCGTGTGCACTGCAGGCTCCAGGCCTCAATGCAAATGCGCAATTCCCTAGTGTATACTCATATTCTGCTGGGCAAGCGATACATTGTTTCTCGTAATGCATATGCACAAGAGGTGCCTTCTCAAGCCATTTCAAGTACTAACTCACCAATTCAAGCTCCAAAACCAACATAAAAGTATCACACATCAATTTGGCAAACAAACTTAACTAATCTCTTACGTCAATTGAACTTGAATTAGCAAGCATCAAGCATCACAAGCAAGAATTTCAAGTCCAAAGGTTCCACTAAGGTTTCCTAAGTTCCAAGCAAAATATAAGGCTTATGGCATCAAATCATCACAAATCCAACAAACTAAGGCTCTATTAAGCTAAAGAAACACAAAAGCATCAAGGATTGAAGCTTACCACATGCATTCAAACTTGCTCAAGCAAGCAAACGCCTCTTAAAGCTTCAAAACTGTAAAACAAGAGCAAGGCAAGCTATCCTTCACTTGGGCACCAAGCAAACCTTCCAATTTCACCAAAATCCTAGGTTTTGATAGGATTTGTAATGAAATTAAGAGAAGGAAAAGCTATGAAATTTGGGCTAAAAATAGGATCAGTACTAGCATTTCCAACCTTCCAACAAGTTTAAACAGCCTAAAACTCTTCCACCCCAAACTTCTTAATTAATTTTCAAAACATCATTTTTACTCCCAAAACTTGTCTCATCCCTCCGACGTGCGAAGTAACCATTTTGCCCTCAGGTAAAACCTAGTGCCATAAACCACTCAGAACCAACTAAAGCTTAAACAACTTACTTGATTTTGCTAATCCACGTCTAATTAATATATTTAAGCTAATGATTTACAAAATTGCCTCAATCATTGAGCATTCTGCTAAGAAGGCTACGACATTCCAACTCTTAGGGGTGGTTGCGAAGAGGAAGGCTAAGTTATGATAAAAGCAATTGGGTCTGAGGTTGAGGAAGCAAGAGTTAGCTTTAGAAAGGGTAAATGAGTAGGAAAAAAAAAAGGGGCTTCAAGGAAGAACCATAATTTGGTGATGAAACAAATAACCGGTTTAACATGTAGAAAGACATTGGGGCCAATCAGGATAGGGGAATCCTAATGTGATTGGATAGCTAGGACATGAGAAGGTGAATGAGGAATCTAAGCCCTGCCTAGTATATGTAAACAATGAGCTAGTTTTTCCTACGTTGGCTTGATCTCCTGGTGGCCCCCAAGCTGGCCACATCTAATGAAGAAGGTATAGGTGCCCATCATGAGGGTATTGAAGGTTCGGGGGCTCAAATTGCTCCCTAAATCTTCTATTTCTCTAAAATTAAGGTTCTTGACCTTCTCAATCCTAGTGGTTGCCTTTTTCCTAGTTACTAACATCTATGTGCAAGATGGGAAAAATAAGAGCTTAGAAGGGGAAGGCAACCCTGCTGTATGTCGAGGAAGGTTAACAACCCACTATGGCTAGAAAATATTTCTTTCTAGGTGGCTACGACAGAGAAAACTCAAACACCTACCTTTTCTAGTGACAAATGTTGATAGAAATCTTTTAAAAATGATAGACTAGGCATTACAGAGTAGTGGCAAAAGTAACGGAAAGTTCTTTTTGGAGTCTTCAGTAAGAAAGCGAAATGTTTGTCATGGGATAGGGCAAGAGCTTTAAAGCGCATCTATCAAGAATGACAACTTCCTAACTACTCTTAGGCCACCACTAATCCCATGCTTTTATAACTTCGTGGGTAGCTTTGAAATGCAAGACACACTCTTCCTTCCACTTTACCTTAAGGGCCCAATGATACCATAATAAGCTTAAGACCACCTTTCTCAAAGCCCATTGAAGACATTCTCATGGGTTTGGCCTATTTAAGGCATTCTGACAAGTCAACTCGGTATTAATGCCCTAGATTGATTGAATTGGAAGAAGAATGAAATTCTCGAAGCTACGGGGCTCTAGTCTAAGAAAACAAGGATCCTTTCCTTTGGCAAAGATGTCATCTAGCCTATAACAAGCTTCTTGTAATACCCTCTCATAAGTTCATACTGAATACTAAATCCTCTCTACTATTTCCAGACCATTACTGGGTTAAGTGTTGGAAGGTTTTTGTTGGACACAACTCTATGGACCTTAACATTGCCTTCGTTTAAGTTATAACCCATCGAGGTGATCTCCTACATCTCACATCTAGGGGTTGAAATTGGGTGGGTCAGGTCAAGTTTGGGTTAGAGCATTTAAGTTTGGTTCTAATTGGGTTAGCATGATTCGGGTACACATCGAGTTATTTGGGTTCAGGTTGATTCCGAGTTGAGTTCATTTTGGGTTGAGTAAGGTCTATTTGGGTTCGAGTTCAATATAGGTTTGGTCAATTTTAGTCTCAGATAATATTAGGTTTGATTTTGTGCAGATTTGGGTTGACCTTCAAGTTCACTCAGGTTATTGGTGAATAAGCCGAAATGAATAAATCAATTCAATTTTTTGTTCAGTTTTTGTTAAATTTAGATTAAATAATATATTTTTTTGATGCAATTTAATTTAACTTAAATTTTATTTTCTTGGAATATTTTATTAAAATATTCATAAAATTTTCTTCCATATAGCCTATTACATATTTAGGTTATTAATATTGTTTGTAATACTTTATAACACATGATTATTTTTCTAAACTTATACCATTCAACTATTACTGCACAAGCCACCGATACCCTCACCTAGCTATTACCTAGACATATATTGTGGCAATTTTTCTATGCCTCTGTTCCGATGAATTTTCTATAAAGTTGCTCCAAAATGCAACTATTGTCACTATTAGTTACTAAAATGAAAATTTTCAAAATTTTGGGTAAAAATGCAAAGATTTCAAAAGTTCAGGGACCCATGTTGTAATTCTTATAGGTGATTAAAATTAAGTTTTTCAAAAGTTTGGTACCTTGTTGCATTATACTTAAAAGTTTAGGGATGAATTTTTTAATTTTGACAATTGGCTACCAAGATCATTAGACTTACTAAATATAGAAGTAACTTGTTTTGGAAGAACCCAAATTTTAGGGTTACTAAATATAAAAGTCTCTTTTCCCAAATATAAGACTCACTAAGTCTAGAGTCCTAAAAAAATAGAAGTTGTTACATATGGAATTCTCATCCTGAAATATGATAGTTACTAAACATGAAAGTCTAAAAAATATGAAAATATGGTAGTTTTTTCATCAAATATGAGACTTACTAAATATGGAAGTGCCAAAAAATGAATGTTACTAAAAATGGAAGTTACCCTCTCTAAATATGAAACTTACTAAATATGAAATTTCTTAAAAATGGAAATCACTAAATATGAGATTTACTAAATCTGGAAGTCCTAAAAAATAGAACTTGTTAAATACAGAAGGTAATGAAAGATGAAAGTTAATGTTTAGGATGAAGGTTAAACTCGGATCTTATCTAGTTTAGTCTTCGGGTCATCTCCAGTTTGGGTCATTTTGGGTTTGGGTTAATTCAAACTCCAGTTATTTCAGGTTCGGATATTTTAAGTTCAGGTGATTTGGGATTAAATTTTCTTAGATTTTATTTCAATTAGGTTCAGGTTCAGATCAGGTTGGGTATTGTTGGGGTTTGGGTTATTGACTTTTTTGTCAAACTGGGTCAGATTGAATTTAGGTTCGGGTGGGTCAGACTAGGTTATCGGATTCGGCTCGGGTTATATTTTATCATTCCTACCCACATCTTTGCAATGGATATCAAATATACGGTTATTTTTATATCTAATAATAAAATTATGAAGAATTTTCGCAAATTAGATGTTGAGCCGATCGAAAGATCCATTTTAATTAAAACTATTTTCAGGTGGTTTTCTTTTACCCTTCATGTTTCCTCTCGGGATTTGCCTTCATGTACTGCTCCTTTTCCTCCGAGGGAAAGCCTCTTATGGGCAATTGTTGCTGCATTCGATCCAAAAGGCCCAACTCATGGAACTTGTACACAAAATCTGGTAAGATCGTCCGTTATTTTCAAATCCAACTTCCTTTTGCTTTTGTTTAATTTCTGAAATGTGGGGGCTTGTTAGGTTTTGGTTTCCAGATCGTGTTTAATTATTTTTGTTTGAGTTAATTCTTGTGCTTTTGTGTATTAAGGGTTACGTGATTTTTGAGAAAAAGAAAAGTCATCAAAAAAGGATTTGCCTTTGCAAATTGAAATTAGAAAGTGTTTTCTGCTGTAGGATTCGCTAGAATTTGATCTATTCAATTAACTGGGTCTGCTTATGCTTATATATGCTTTTTTTTTTCTCTCTCTCGCAAGATTTTGGATTGTTTTCTTTTGTGGGTGATCATAGAATACCAATCCTCTAATTTTCATATGAATTTGTACCCTTTGTCGCAAGTTTTTCTGAGCTCAAATTTGTAAAGCTTTCTTATTAAGGTATAGAAATAAACAAGGGAAGAAATGCAAGGGAAGACGAATTTAACCAATTTAAGATGGCTTAGTGGTTTCTTGTTTCAGAAGAAACCGCATTGGCTAAAAGATGTGAGAAATCTTCTTCCATTACGTCAAACCTAACACAAGCAACCAGTGGAAAGAACTCTCGTAGGAGTCTGCCGGCGCAAAGATCATCAGGAGATCTAATATATTCCCCTCATTTGAAGGCATTCGCTTACCGGGAACTAGTGGCCGCAACGAGGAACTTCTGCCCGGAAAGTTTGATCGGTGAAGGCGGGTTCGGTTGTGTGTACAAGGGTTGGATGGATGGCAACACGCTTGAGGCTACAATGCCTGGATCCGGAGTTATGGTTGCTGTTAAGAAGCTGAGACCCCATGGCTTTCAAGGCCATAAGGAATGGCTGGTTTGTAACCTTCTTAATTTCACATTATTTTCCTCTTGCCTATAAGTAATTATGTGTCTATAATTTGTTCATTTATTCTGCATCATTTTATCTGTTACATAGTGTGAGCTTAATTATCTTGGCCAACTTCACCATCCGAATCTCGTCGAACTAATTGGTTTTTGCTTGGAAGGGGACAACAAGCTCTTGGTCTATGAGTATATGGTAAATGGAAGTTTGGAGAACCACCTCTTTAAAAGTAAGTATTAATCTTATGCAATTTCTCAAAATTCATTGAACAGATTAATGATTTAATTTTGATCAAATTATTGTCTCATATGCATGATAACCATCATATATATATCACATATCGTTGGGTACGGTTTGAATTTTAGTTTATATTTGAGGATTTGTTCCCTTTTAAAAATCCATATAGCAAAATGTGTCGTATTTTTTTTAACTCATTAGTGATTTAAAACAAATGAAAAAGAAAAGAACAAGAAGTTGTTCATATCATTATTATCATCACACTACACCTTAATCCCAACTAAGGATGGCAAAATTTGGCCCAACCCGAAGACTTAACCTGATCCACCCGAACCCAAGTTCAACCTGATCCAATTTAACCAGAAAAGTCAACAACCCAAACTTGAACCTGATTGAAGTGAAACTTGAGAAAACCCGAGCCCGATCTGACCCGAACACAAAATAACCTGATGACTAAACCTGACACCACCTGATTTTAACTTAAATCGACATAAAATATATCAGTAGCAAACACTTTAAAAAGATTTTGATTTAATATATATGAATGAATTTCTTCTATTCTGTTGATCTATTTTACATTGTACAACAAGCAAGTGAGAATTATTGGAAATAATTAGTAAAACAGTGATAGAGAGATAGACATAATTAGGTTTTAGAAATTATAGTACTCCTTCCGTCCTACATTATTTGAAATATTTGACTTTTTTGAATAGTTTGAATTGAATTTATTCATATTACTTCATTTGTTTCAAATTCTTTGCACCATTCATATTTTAACAATTAATTTATAATTTTTTGTTTTCAACATTTTAATATGTGAATAAAAAAAATTATACATGAATGATAAATTAAGGCCAATAATTTTTAACTATATTTTTTTAATTTTTTAATAAATAAAAATTTAAATAAATTCAAGTTAAACTTGTCAAAAAAATTAAATAAAGCAAATAACATGGGACAGAGAGAGATTATTTGTTAGAAAAAAATTTAAAAGTATATGTTTAGAAGCTATAGGTCTTTATTTATTATTTAATATAATTATTTTTCATTTATATACTAAAATATTGAAAATAAAAAATCACAGATTAATTGTTGAATAATGAATGTTACAAAGAACTTGACATAGATGGAGTATTTTATTAAAGAAATTATATATTAATATATCTTTATAAATTTTATATTATTTTTTATGTCTAGTTAAATTAAATTTTAATCAAAATTAAACAAAAAAAATTGAATCAATTCAGCCATTTCAGCTTATGCATCAGTGAACCGAGTAAAGCCGATAATCAAGTTAAATCTAGTCTAAGATCCGATAACCCTACTTGATTATATCCGAACCCAAATAAACCCGGTCTAACCCCACCCAAACCCGAAATTTACTCAACCCAAAATCAACCAAACCCAAATAACCTAATCTAGACCCAAATACATGCTAATTCAATTAAATCTGAACCTGAATGGTCTGACCTAAACCTCACCTGACCCACCCAATTGTTATCCCTAATCCCAACCTATGTGGAGTCGGTGACATAAAGTTTATAAGGCTAGTTTACTGTTCAAGGTTAGAATAAAGAAGCATTTCACTTGTCCTACCAAAAAACTTAAATAAAATTCATTCTTTATAAGAAACTAACAAAAAAGGGCTTGTATCGGTACCATCAACTGAACCCTGGTACCATCAATTAAACCCTTCCCCGCCAGCCTTTTTATATTAACTATGGATTATCAATTTTTAGGGTATGATGGGACACTTTCTTGGGCAAGAAGGATCAAAGTTGCCATAGGTGCCGCTAAGGGGCTGGCTTTTTTACATGAATTGGGACAACCAGTGATATATCGAGATTTTAAGGCATCAAATATTCTCCTCGATTTGGTACGAGGATACCAAATTGCTAACTACATATATTTATTTCTAGGGAGTATTTCTCATCATCAATAAAGTTGAATAAATTAAGGCAAAATGTGACAGGAATATCTTTTCTTTTTCAGGAATTCAATTCAAAGCTTTCGGATTTTGGGTTGGCAAAAGCAGGCCCTACTGGCGATCGAAGTCACGTCTCAACCCAAGTGCTGGGCACTCAGGGTTACGCTGCCCCGGAATATATAGCTACAGGTACCATTTCTCTGCCTACTTGTGTACTACTACCAGCACCTGCTTCTTTGCTTAACCTAGTTTAGGCTCACTCTCACAACCTCCGTCTGCTTGGCAACGCTTTCAGCCTGCCTTGTCTCCAACCGGCATTCGAGACACCCCAACAACCCTTTCTTTAATACCTCAACCCTTTGTCTGTAATAGTTTATTCTGAATACTAAAAGCTGCTTTTAGTAACAAAACATCTTCACGTGCGCAGGGCGATTGACAGCAAGGTGTGATGTGTATAGCTTTGGAGTTGTGTTGCTAGAACTGCTCTCAGGGCGGCCTGCGGTAGATAAAACGAAGGGAGGTGGGGAGCGGTTTCTAGTGGAATGGGCAAGACCTTTTCTAGGTGACAAGCGAAAACTATTTCGGATTATGGATACCAAGTTGGAGGGGCAATATCCACAGAAGGAAGCGCAGGCACTCGCCATGCTTGCTTTACAATGTCTTGATGAGGTTAAGGTTCGACCCCAAATGCCCCAGGTTTTAGCTGTACTAGAATCCATAAGCATTGGTAACAAAGATCACGCTCGTAGCTCCCCTCACCATGAATCCTCTACTATAGATTCTCACTCTACATCCAATTCTCCTTCCCTAATGGGCCCAAGTGCTTCCTCTATGCTTCCATATTTGAAATCCCCTAGGTTGCACTAATGCCTGTTTTATCTTCAATGTATACAACAGTGGACATTTTAAATAGAACTTTTCAAAATTTTGATCGTTTGCGAGGATACAAATTGATATTAAGTTGCTGTAATTGCCGCAGTCAATTTAAATTAAGAAGAAAAAAGAAAGGCTACATGATCATGTTTTGGCATCATACTAGCTACTGTGCATAGGCTTAGTATTTCAATCCACCAGTGGACTCATCATTTTCCAACCACTCCATTTTCACAAAACAACTATAATCACTTAAGTTCCACTCAATGACCATTTAAGAAAGGGAAAAAAACAAATAATCACTTAAGTTCCTAATTTTTTTCAATCTTCTGCACCCTAATCTTTTGTCCCCACACTTAGACCACCATCCCCAACTCATTTTCCTCAATCCACTATGACCCGGCAATGTCTCACCTCATGCTATTATCCACTACTGCTCTTGTGATTGCTCTACCACTCTAGTGGTTGCTTTACTCAAAAAACGGAAACATTTGCCTGTCCTAGCCCTCCTACCATCTAGGCACCATGAATTTTAGGGAAATGAAGGAGTGTTGCTGCTTCCTCATCAAGGATGCCATCTATACCTGCCACCATCACACTACTGCCCACGTCAACTAGTGCTGCTCCATCTACCTCACTAGCTTCGTCATTCTTCGACCTCATCCACACTAGTAACCCCCTCCTGCAAATCTAGTACCTCATTGCGTCATGCCATTTCCTCCCTAACTGCCCCCAATCATTCCCACTATCAGACCCCTAAGTGTTGGAGCTGTGTGGTGAAGGGTGAGTGTGTAGCAAACCTTTCACACACTAGACTCAAGTGGTGGACAAGATGTGTTAGCTTAGACTTGGTACTTTACTGGGCTTGTTAAGCATGTGGGACGCTCAGGATGGGCTCGAAGAGGTGCACAAGTAGGGCTACTTCATGTATGCTTGTGGGGCATGGTGTGGCTTGCATGTGGGTGAGCATATGTGAGGATAGGATGAGCGGCAATGAGGGCCTAAGGCTAGGGCTAAGCTCATTGGGTTCGTGGGCTAATAAGGATGTTTGTGGGTGCAACTTTGGGTGTGTAACGTTTGGACTAGTACTCAGGTAGGCTTGTTGTACAGGCTACATGTGTGCGAAAGAAGTGGGCAAGGTGAGATGGGCCTGTGCCCAACCTAAGAGGGTGCCAAGGGAATATACCGCACATATGGAGCAATTATGGGGGTGGTTGCTAGACGGTTATCAACAAAGGAAGCACCTATGAGGTATCTTGTGGGTACTCTCCCACCAGTGGAATGTATGGGACAGCGTTAGCTATTGGAGCTTGTCTGCTACACCTGGTAATATTGCTAGGTGCCTAGTGATTGGCCTAGTTGTGGGGGTTGTCTAGAAAAAAACTTCGCATATTTAAATCATAAGGCCAAAGGGATGCTACGGACACATGCGATGGGCTAGAGCTTGTGAGTCAAGCAAACACTTTCTACTTGGGCATATTTATTTCTTTTATTGAGGCAATAAAAGGTTGGGAAGGGTTCTTGTACATGTGTGTGAGCTCTTGTGCATGCATGTTTCCTTTTTGTTGGCTACAACTAGTGCTATCTAGCATGAACAAGGGGCTGGCTAGGTTGACGGACTGACTTAGCGTCATCACCCATGCATAGGGGTTACGTACTATGAGCGAGATTACTTCTAAGTTGGTGACAAGTTGGTACCAAAGTGGCATTGTGAGCACAAACATTGTTGGGTGTGCCACAAGTTTGAGGCTGAGCATGAGCTTGAGCAGTAGTACATTTGTAGGACTTTGGATTTTGTGGGCTTGTTGAACGATGACTCTTGGAGATAGAATTGCGAATTTGGAGACCATTGTGGGCAAGTCTCCAAATGTGTTGGTCTCAGTGTTTGATTGGTTGGCTTCCCTTGCAAACACAATGGCCAAGTTTAGGCTTTTTGTCTTGGAGCATGTGGCTGAAGTCACAACAAAGTTAGAGGAGTTGGCTAAGCATGTTGACATAGCCATGGTTGAAATCGGGGTGCTGAGGGTTACGGTTGCAAGTGTGGGAGCTCTTAAAGGCTAGCTGTTAGAAAATCGGAAACAATATGTGCTATAATTGTATATTAGCTGTAAATTAGTCATTAGCTGTAACTTACCTATTTAAGAGGTAAATCTGTGTAGTTTAGGAAAGAACTACCTAGAAATTATTCTTTCTTTAATTCAGGGATTTAGTTTCCTGATTTATTATGAGCTGTAAATAACTATAAAAGATCAATCTCAATGACAGAAGAATTATTCTGTGCAAACCTACTTTTTCAAGTTGGTATCAGAGCCGGAAAAAAACCTCTTTTCCGGAATTCTCTTCTTCTTCCTTGCTTTCGATCCTAGCACCCTAAAACCATGTCTGACGCCTCATCTGATTCCCAAACTGTCCCTCAATCTTCCCTGAACAATCCTAGCAGCGCTGGTGTTCCAAAAATCAGTGCTACCTCCTCAGAATCTCATTCTGTCCAAATCACCACCATTCGTTTGAATGGTGACAATTTTCTGAGATGGTCTCAGTCGGTTAGAATGTATATTAGAGGACGTGGGAAAATAGGCTATTTGACTGGTGAAAAGAAGGCTCCTGCAGTGGATGATCCGGCCTATGCTACATGGGATGCTGAGAACTCCATGGTGATGACATGGCTTGTGAATTCAATGGAAGAAGATATTAGCTCTAATTATATGTGCTATCCAACGGCACAAGAGCTTTGGGAGAATGTAAATCAGATGTATTCTGATCTTGGAAATCAATCACAAATTTTTGAGTTGACCCTCAAACTCGGAGAGATGCAACAAGGGGAAGACAACGTCACAAAATATTTTAATTCCTTGAAGCGGATGTGGCAAGACCTTGACCTCTTCAACACCTATGAGTGGAAGTCTCCCGAGGATGCTCAACATCACAAGAAGACTGTGGAAGATGGTCACATCTTCAAGTTCCTGGCTGGACTTGCTGTCGAATTTGATGAAGTAAGGGGGAGAATTATTGGAAGGCAGCCCCTACCTTCAATTGGTGAAGTTTTTTCAGAGGTCAGAAGAGAGGAGAGTCGGAGGAACGTGATGCTTGGTAAGAAGGGAACTGGAGTTGCTGAAGGTTCTGCATTGTTCTCCATAACTGGAAGCAAGGCTCTTGGTTTTCAACGCAAATTTGATGAAAAGCAGCGAGTTTGGTGTGATTTTTGCAATAAGCCTCGTCATACCCGTGAGACCTGCTGGAAAACTCATGGGAAACCTGAAAATTTTGAAGGGAAGGCTGGAGATAGATCAAACCGAGCCAACCCTACTGCCAATGAGGTAGAAACCAGCCCCCTCACCAAGGAGCAGGTGGAGCATCTTCTGGCACTGCTAAAATCTAATTCGGTACCCAATGTTCCTAGTGTTTCTGTGGCACACACAGGTAATAAGTTCTATGCTCTATCCTGTCAACTTAAACCTACTCCATGGATAATAGACTCAGGAGCATCCGACCATATGACTAATTCCTTACATTTGTTTGAGACCTATTCACCATGCCCCGAAAATAAGAAGGTTAGGATAGCTGATGGTAATTTCTCACCAATTGCAGGAAAAGGCCTTATAAAACTTTCTGAGGGAATAGATCTTAAATCTGTTCTCTATGTCCCTAAACTTGCTTGCAACCTCTTGTCGGTTAGCAAAATATCCAGAGACACTAACTGTTCTGTTATTTTCTATGAATCCTATTGCATTTTTCAGGACCGGAGCTCGGGGAAGACGATTGGCAGTGCTAGGATGGTTAATGGTCTCTATTATTTCGAGGATAAATCTCTTAGTAATGAAATGGCTCAAGGGCTGAGTAGTATTAGTTCTTTATCTGTTCGTGATCAAATAATGGTTTGGCATTATTGTTTAGGCCATCCAAGTTTTTCTTATTTAAAACATTTATTTTCAGTGCTATTTAAAGGGATTGATCCCTCCTGTTTCAATGTGAGAGTTGTTTAATGGCAAAAGGTCAAAGAAAATCTTATATTCCAAAACCCTATCATGCTTCAAGACCATTTTATCTATTTCACAGTGATGTTTGGGGTCCTTCAAAAGTGACCACAATTTCTGGAAAAAAATGGTTTGTGACCTTTATTGATGATCATACACGTCTTTGTTGGGTTTACTTGATGAAAGAAAAATCTGATGTAGAACAGATTTTTAAAGAATTTTATAGGATGATTGAAACCCAATTTCAAACAAAAATCAGTATTTTAAGGTTTGACAATGGAACAGAATACTTTAATAGAGTTTTGGAAACCTTTTTAAATGAAAAAGGAATTTTACACCAATCCTCATGCCCCGACACACGTGAACAAAATGGCATTGCTGAACGTAAGAATAAGCACTTGTTAGAAGTAGCTAGAGCCATGATGTTTTATATGAATGTTCCAAAGTATCTATGGGGTGATGCTATACTAACAGCTTCGTACCTAATCAACAGGATGCCTACCAAAGTTTTACAATATATCACCCCAGTAGGTTGCTTGAAAAAGGTATTCCTTGAATCTAGAATCAATTCTGATTTACCCTTGAAAATATTCGGCTGTAGAGCATATGTGCACACTCCAAAGAGGCTAAGGTCTAAATTAGACCCAAGAGCTGAAAAATGTGTTTTTGTAGGGTATGCACCCAATAAAAAGGGCTACAAATGCTTTAATCCCCTTACAAAACGATTTTTTATCACTATGGATGTTTCTTTCATGGAAAATACACCATACTTTGCAAAAAATTTGCTTCAGGGGGAGAAGATAATTGAACCAAATTTTTGAGAATCTACAGCACCCTTACCTAGCACACTTCTTGATACTTTTTCTGAAAAAGAAACCTTGGAAACTAGGCCTAAAAAAACTGAATCTGATGAAATTGGTCTGACAGAAAAAGAAATACTACGAATGGAAAAAAATAAATCCAATCTTGAGCCTTTGGTTTATTCTAGGAAAGGTGTCCTTAGAAATGGCAGAGACCAGGCTATTATCCCAGTGCATGGTCAACCGGAAGCCCCAAGCAATGGTCATCCAAATGTCCCAGGTAATCCCTCTTCTTCCTCTCCTATTACTGATTTAAATTTACCACAATCAGATTACAGGAAAGAGACCTCTACACCCACACCTGTTTTGGAACCAGCCCCTGTTATCCTTGAACAGAATCTTGATCTTTACCTGCCCATTGCCCTTAGAAAGGGGACCCGAACCTGTACCAAACATCCTATTGCCAAATATATCTCCTATCAAAAACTTTCTGACAATCATAGAGCATTCACTACAAACATTTCAAAGCTTGTTGTGCCCAGAAATATTCAGGAAGCATTTGGCGACCCAAATTGGAGGATGGCTGTGTTCGAAGAGATGAATGCCTTGAAGAAGAATAGTACTTGGGAGGTTGTAGAATTACCGAAGGGAAAGAAGGTTGTGGGGTGCAAATGGGTGTTTACTATTAAGAGTAAAGCAGATGGGAGTGTCGAGAGATACAAAGCCCGCCTTGTTGCAAAAGGTTTTACTCAAACCTATGGGATTGACTACCAAGAGACCTTTGCTCCAGTAGCTAAAATAAACTCGATTAGGGTCTTGTTGTCCCTGGCCGTTAACTCCAATTGGCCCTTACACCGATTGGATGTTAAAAATGCTTTCTTTAATGGAGACCTTGAGGAGGAGGTATGCATGAGTTCCCCACCAGGTTTTGAAGAGAGGTGTGGAAATGGGAAAGTATGCTATTTGAAGAAGTCCTTGTGTGGACTTAAACAGTCACCTAGAGCTTGGTTTGATCGCTTTGGCAGGGTGATAAAGCATTATGGATATGTTCAAAGTCAAGCTGATCATACAATGTTTTACAGGCATTCAAATGACGGTAAAGTAGCTATCTTGATAGTATACGTGGATGATATTGTGTTAACTAGGGATGATTGTGATGGGCTGGAAAAGCTGAAGAAGAAACTGGCTGAGGAGTTTGAGATTAAAGATCTTGGGACATTGAAATATTTTCTTGGGATGGAGTTTGCTAGGTCGAGAGAAGGCATTTTTGTAAATCAGAAGAAGTATATCCTTGACCTGCTGAATGAGACAGGTATGCTAGGGTGTAAGCCCACTGAAACTCCTATAAAACCTAATGTGAAATTACAGCCTGCAGAAACTGAGAATGTGAAGGACAGGGAGCGTTATTAGAGACTTGTTGGGAGATTGATTTATCTATCCCATACACGCCCAGACATATCCTTCTCTGTTAGTATGGTCAGCCAGTTTATGCATGCCCCAGGACCAGCACACTTCGAAGCTGTCTACAGAATTTTAAGGTATCTAAAGGGGACACCAGGTAAAGGCCTACTGTTTAAGCCACAAGGACACTTGCAGATTGAAGCCTACACAGACGCAGATTGGGCTGGGAGCTTGGAAGACTGAAGATCCACTTCTAGATACTGTTAATTTGTAGGGGGTAACTTAGTCACATGGAGAAGCAAGAAACATAACGTGGTGGCTAGGAGCAGTGCTGAGGCTGAATTTAGAGCTGTAGCTCATGGAATTTGCGAGATCATGTGGATTAGAAGGCTGTTGGAAGAGTTAAAGGTGACAGAGGCATCTCCTATGAAGTTGTACTGTGACAACAAGGCAGCAATCTCAATAGCACACAATCCAGTCCTTCATGACCGCACAAAACATGTGGAGGTTGACAAGCATTTCATCAAGGAGAAGATAGATAATGGACTGGTTCATATGGAACACATACCTACAGGAGAACAAGTGGCTGATATCTTTACCAAGGGACTACACACAAAACAGTTTGATTTTCTAGTTGGCAAGCTGGCTATGGAAGATATCTTTAAACCAGCTTGAGGGGGAGTGTTAGAAAATCGGAAACAATATGTGCTATAATTGTATATTAGCTGTAAATTAGTCATTAGCTGTAACTTACCTATTTAAGAGGTAAATCTGTGTAGTTTAGGAAAGAACTACCTAGAAATTATTCTTTCTTTAATTCAGGGATTTAGTTTCCTGATTTATTATGAGCTGTAAATAACTATAAAAGATCAATCTCAATGACAGAAGAATTATTCTGTGCAAACCTACTTTTTCAAGTCTAGCCAAGAGTATGTGTGCCAGAGCATTCATGCTTTGTTGGGGCACGGTGTACCATGGTCGTGAAGAATTTTCTATGGGACATAGAGCAGTATTTTAAGGTTGCTAGGGTCTCAGAAACAAAGAAGGTGAAGATCACTGCCATCTATCTCAACGGGGATGCGAAGCTTTGATGAAGGACCAAAGTTGAGGCTAAAACACATGATAGGGTCGTGTCATGGTGGTTGTTGAAGAAAAAACTAAAGGACCAGTTTTTGCCTCTTAACACATCATGGCATGCAAGGGAAATGATGTGGAAACTCAAGCACAAGGGTTTAGTGCATGAGTATGTGAAGGAATTCATTTGCTTGATGTTGGAAGTAAGGGGGATGTCTAAGGAGGACAAATTGTTCAACTTCATGGTGGGCTTGCAATCATGGGCATTTTTCAAGCACCACAGGTGCGAGACTTGGCATTGGCATTGGCTATGGCAGATGGGTTGACAGACTTTCACAAAGAGAAGGATGTGAATTTGGAACAAGGTGATAGTGATGGGTCTAGAGGGGGGCAAGCTAAGGCAAGGAAGGATGAGGTTGTGAAGAAGGACAAGGGAAAGGGCCTTAACTGCTACCTTATCTACAATGGGGGTCACAAGGGGATGCTAGGGATGTATGAGATAGGCAAAAGCTCATGAGTCAAGCAAACACTTTGCACTTGGCCATATGTATTCCTTTTATTAAGGCAACAAAGGGTTGGAAGGGTTCTCGTACATGTGGGTGTGCTCTTGTGCAAATTGCCTTTGTGTTGGCTATGACTAGTGCTATCTAGTGTGAACAAGGGGCTAGATAGGTCGATGAACTTAGTGCCATCACTAGTGCACAGGGGGCGCGTACTAGGAATAGGCTAGTAAGGGATAATCCCGAAGAAATCTAATTTCTTTATGAAATCCTAGAAATAAAAGAAGTATTAATTGTGATATCTAATTCTCTTGAAATTCACACGAAATACTCCCTCTTTATTCTTAATGCGTGTGATTATTAAGGCTAAATTGTATAACTCCGGAATAATGGACATATATATTTTTGTTTGATCAAATTATAATTATAATTAGATGTTTTAACAGAAATATTTTTGTAAATTTTCTTGACTAAAAATGTCTTCATTGTTAATTACAATTTGCTCCCCAAGGTTTGGGTAATATTATACTTTGCCCACTCCTGTTTTAGAAATATACACTTTATCCCTGCCTTACACTTTACCAACCATTTCATATTTACAAAATAAAAAGCTAATAATTTAAAATATTCATTAACCGTATAAAAAAAAAAAAACCTATACAGACTAAAATTAATAGGTGATGACTACTATATAGCTAAAATCAAATTTAGATTTTATAAGTTACTGTCAAAGTACAAAAAATGTAAGAGGAAAAGTATAACATCACCTAAACCCCGGGAACAAATTATATACATAGATATTCTAGAGTTCACGACGAAGTATTGGAAGCAAGAGCGCCTTGAGCAACCTTGACGAAGACACCCTCCAGAGTGGTGTCAGACAAACCCCATGCTGAAACTGAGAATCTTGTCTTAGCCCTCTCAACTGTTTCAAACACATCTGCAATTCTTACCTCCTGTTTCGCCATCTCAAACTTCTGTGTTCCGCCTACCTGGTATATCTTGTTTGCACTCGGGCACACGCCCCATACCAACCTCTCCATCTCGTCCTCGAAACCTGAGGGTGTTGTTATGGTTAATATGCAAGACCCTCCATATCTAGCCTTCAGCTGTGCAACACAGAACCGAAGATGAGTCTTACACTAACTGGAAATTATGTGCATAGGACGGGTTTAAGAGTACTTAACGACTAAGGTAAGGTCTGCACCATTTTTTCAATAGTAGGATTAGACCAGGTACCTCTTTTGAATTTCCTATGCACTGCAGGCTGCCGTTTACGAAAATCCCTAGTCGATCACATAGATACTCTGCCTCTTCCATGGAATGAGCTGAGAAATCCAGACAAGCTTGTTAACATATATACATGTCAACCAAGGTATCATGTTCCTAATAGGTGGTCACATGCAAAGATGGTTGAATGAAGAGTTTATGCTGAACTCAAACAATGGTCAAATGTTCCTCTAGTGAGCAGCTAAACATAGAAAACCCTGAAACAATGAGAAAATATTGTTGGCAGCACAAAGGCTGGTCTGTTGTGTGCAAATGTACTTGGTAAGATTAAAACAAAAGATGGTAGATTGTCTTCAGATGATTGCTGTGTGCATTTTCTCGGATGTGCATGCGAGCTCGAGAGTGCGAGTGCACGATAGAGAGACAGAGAGAGAGGGAGAGTACTGGTGAGAATGATTGTGCGGTTTTGCTTTGCACATCTAATGACATTCCACAAACAGTTCCTTGAAGCTGGATCAAGTCCAGTACTTGGCTCGTCCATATAAACAACCTAAGAAAATGACGAGGAAAATTGATGAACAGAACAGATGAAGATTATTGTTAAAAGGTCCTCAAAGAGGAAGAAATTTCATAACATACTTTGGGATCCCCGATAAGTGAAATGGCTACACTCAGCCTCCTCTTCATGCCCCCACTATATTTTCCCGCTTGTTTGTCTGCAACCCCTCCATGCCACAAGTTAAGACGCTTGAGAGATTCCTCCACAGCCTAAAATGGAAAGGAAAATAGAAAGATTGAACTCAAAGAAACTTCCTCAGTAGCGGCCAAAAGCTTAGATGATTTCAAACATTTTTCTAGTGTTCAATACTTAAAGAATGACCGGAAAAAGGGTAAGATCGACACCAAGGACCTGATCAGAAAAAACTGGATTTACCTGCTCCAAGTTGGAACCCTTGAGGTTCTTCAGTCTTCCATAAAATAGCAGGTGCTCCCTTCCGGTTAGGGTCTCCCAGAGAAGACTAACATTTTCATTTTCAAGATTGAAGGGAAAGAAATTAAATTACAAATAGATTAAACAAAGCAACGCCAGCAAAACCAAAGCACATGATGGCTTACTCATGCTGTGGACATACACCCATGGTGCTATAGATTGCATCCATTTGAGTCTCTAAATCTAGACCCTGAATGAAAGCTTTCCCAGAGGATGGTTTTGTGAGCCCAATCATCTGCCAACAGAAAAAAATAAAATTAATATATGCCATAACTTTAAACTATCAAGTCTGGTTCCTTTTCTTAAAAGAAAAATTGAAGAGCTCAAGACCAACTATCAAAAGGAGCATTGTGCTAACCATACTAATGAAAGAGGTCTTGCCAGCACCATTTGGACCGAGCATACCAAAGCACTCTGCTGGAGGCAAAGCAAGCGATAGTCCTCTTACTGCAAATTTTTTTGGGTTTCCATCTCTTGCTGGGTATATCCTCTTGATATCATCACATATGATGGCATGACTAGCTCTTGGTTCAAGCAGTAGCTGTTGAACTTTCTCCCGCTGGTTTGGTTAAAAAGGAACAAGGATTAATCATCAAAATCGCACGATTAGGAGAACATCACTGGAAAATGCTAGATCCATGATTGCTATTGGTTCAAACATGGACCTACCTCCTGAATCACATCAGGTTTATCGAATTGGAGAAACACCGTGGACTTTTGACTTTGCAAACTCGGCCCCCTAGTAGGTGGCGGTTTCCGCAACAGAGAGAAACAGCTTGTACTTCTACCAGAAGATACAATTTGATCTACATAATAGCCAACAAGAAGTACAACTAGCCACTCAACAGACATGATAATTAAGATCTCTGTCATCCCATTTGCGCTATCATGCAAATGTTCCCAAGTCATCCCACGAGTCCCTAGATTACTTGCATCATTGGCATACTGTCCTAGCTCGTATAATCCACGATACAGAGAGAAGCCTGGATATAACTCCATAAAAATAATCCAAAGTCCTGAAATGGCGAAGTAAAAAAAAATATAAATAAATAGATAAGAGAACAAACATAAAACAGTGCAAGTAGTTTCTTCTAAACAGTTGGGAGCAAGATATGATTACAAAAGTATTTACTATAGAATTCATTTTCTTTCATAAAGCATAAAATTACTATCTTGCATGATAAAGCTTAAGCTAACCACAGAACTATTATTTCTTCATATCCTTGTGAATTATTTGTGTTTATAATATATTAACTTACGTGAGAATGATACATCTTCAATGAAGGCCTGGAAGAGGTATGGACCTAAGAGTCCCGTTCCAAACACAGTTATATGTGCAGCCACTGTATTGCAATTGGAAAAGGGGGTTAAAATTTTAAAGAATGTATCCAACACTTCATTTAATAAACTAAATTGACAGTACGCAATTCAAAAGAAAAAAGGAATCTGCAATATATTACCCTGAGCAGTTTTAACAGTTGAAAAAATTGCTGCCATCAAGAATGCCACGGACACTTGCAGGTTTATATAGATAACGAAGAAAACAAACTGGAGACTGTAGTCATTTAGTATGAAGAATTTTAGTCCTGGAATGACGTAATTCATGTTAAAGAAAATTACAAAAATATTAAAATTTTGAAGGTGTAGTAGTAGTGGCTGTACCTATGATTGAGCCAAATATAACGAAAGCTGCTATGTACAACAGAGATATAACAAGAAAATAGGAATAAGAAATCAACCAATAGGATCCATCTCCAAGACCATGCATTTTCATCATAAGCCTTAATCTGTGCTCTTTCTCATAGACAAGTGATCTCAACACCACCTACACAGATAGAGCCCAATAAAAGTCACAATGAAATACAAAGTGTAAAACTTCTTTGGTTGAGCACATACGACTAGGCTGGAAATTCTGTAATGCTAAGCTTAAATTAAGGTCAGTGCATCATTATGAACATAAGTGTGGTTGAAAACCTTACTAGAGTACAAATTAACCAAAGATTCACTGGTTAAGAATCATCAGGAGTAATGATTGACTAAAATTGGTGACATCTTTAAACTTCAAATGGCTTAACGAATTGTATACAGGAAAGTGTGAAGCATGTTTGATAAAACCGTGCACTAAGACTCAACATGTGCATGAGGGTTGGCATGCTTCGGCTATGATTATAATCACTAAAGTGTAATACGGCCAAGCTATGCATTCTCAATTTAATTCGTGCCAAAAACTAGAAACAGATGTTCGATTGCTTAGATTAAGGAAGTAGTAGAACCTAGTTTAAATATGAACCAAACCCTGCTAGTTCAATGAAGTTGGTCAAAGTCCAACTAAGTTTTTCCTCTTACACTACCCTTAGTGCGTGGGCAGGTGCTACACTAGTATCACTACACCTGAAGCCCTTGTGCTCTCTTCTTTCCCTTAAGCCACCTCATTAGTACATGCAAAAGAGAGTCTGGGGTTCTGGTAAATCTGATGGCTAGCATGGGGAAAAGAGAGACTAGCAAACAGATAAGCTTGGAAATGGAGGAAGGTTAGTGCAGCGGTGTTCATGATGGAGGCTGTGGCTTGGCAAGCATCAAATCGGCAGGCTATGGTTGTGTAAAGCTTGTTCAGCCCTAATCAAGGAAGAATGCGTAATGTTTTCCCGTGAATTGGGTTTACTGCCTTGAAATTGACATGGAGGAATGAAATGCCTCAAGGTTTTATTGCATGTTTATAATGAACTGTCACAGGGAAGGGGGCTCGGCCTCTATGAACTTGTGGTAATTGAATTATAATAACTGCTGAAGTATGTTTATAATGCTTTATGACCTCAGTTAGTGAACAAGAAAGAAGATGGAGTTTAGGAGTGGCAACATAATACCCGAGGTTCTCATGACTATGGATTAAAGACAAGCTCACTAATCTACTTTTTTTTTTTTTCATATGCACAGGATTATGGAACTGGCACACTAATGTTGATATCCTTGCTATAACTCACTCATTATGGCTTGTTTTCAGTTTTTCAGATAAGGAACCAAGTTCACATGCTTAGGTGAATTGTGAGTTCGTGATTGTGATAGTAACTGAATCTCAGTCCAGGTATCTCACAGGTTTAAAGCTAGCTGTCTAATGACTGGTATGATTTGCTGTATCTTACCTTGATACATGATTTATGTACAATGCTCTGGTTTAGGGGCAGAGTTTGGTTGCTTCAAAAATTTGGCTTATGAACAACTGCTCTGCAAGGCCTACCATCCTACTATGTAACCTCTTCTGGTACTCTTTGTTTTAGCTCTAAAGAAACTCTAAAGTAGAGCTATTACTTGTAAACTCTGGAACTATGTACCTTTACTGCTAAACAAGTAAACTGAAAACTGGTTATGTGTTTGTGCACGAAGTGGCAAGATCATTAACAAATTATGAAATTCATTTCTGGACCAATTAGTACTAAAACTATGTTGTTTTGAGCCTAAAACCAAGTTCGTTTGTGAACTGAAACTGCTGCAGTTTTCTGCAGTTAAAGTTGCAGATTTTGCACCCTTTGACTCAAGATTGACCTCCAAGCAAATGTTGTTATTTTGAGCTGAAATTTACATAAAACTAGTAAAATACATGTTTTACTTTCTGTAAGTTTCTATTTTTAAAATCTTACTGGAGTGAAAGATTTGAGGTGTCAAAAGTTGAACAGTTGGTATAGAAGAAAACTACATGTTCAGAGCTTATATTGTGGTTTTGCTGTTAAATGGTTCCCTGAAGCCTGATCCTGGGATCATTTAGTATAAGAATCTGAACTTGGTGTTATCAAGGCCCTCTTCTAAGTTTGGCTTGTTACAGAAAGCAAGACGCAAGTGACCAACAGAACTGATATTTGATACAGACACAAAAGTTTTGATGAACGCAAGACAAACAGAGATCATCCTCATGACCTGATGGCTAAGAATGCTGATGGACTGAGTAAGGGACCCCAAACCAAGTCTGAAATTTCAAAAGTTAAAGTACTTACAGGGAACAGCAGCAAAACAACCCATGTAAAGAAGATACTTCCAATGAGAGAAGAGAAGTCCAACTTCATAGACCTAGATACAGTTTTTGGCATTTCCTTTACAAACTCAAGAAGCACTTTGGTTGCGGACCCTTGTAGATACTGAAGAAAGGCATTGGACACCTACAATAATTAAATAATAAAAAATAATCTTTTTATCAACTTGGTCAATGCAAAATTATCTATTAGATATCCAAACGCAGAGGGGCTGACAAATAAGCTTGAGGGATTACAGAATAACAAGCCTTACGTATGCCACATGAATATCATTGCCTTACTGCTGTTGTAGAATAGATCTTTAGATTACATTTATAAAACCATTACTTTTTACTAAAAACATGGATGCTGCAAGATGTTTCCAGGAGAAATCTGCAACAAGATTCTAACTACAAATTCTAATTAGTGTAACTAACGATAAATGTTCATGCCACTATCAAGCTCAATCCTATCAAGACCGACAAGAGAAAAAAAGAAATGTTCATTTGGTGAAGATGACTGACGTACCAAATTTAGTGACCTGGGCACTCGTACAAGTGCCATTGGATAATTGGATGTGTGTTTATACGAAGCATTGTACCACAAGCTGATATTGAAAGCATTCCCGTTTGTGTTTAAGAAATCATAAGCTACAAAAACCAAATTTCAGCCATTGTCTTAATTAGCCAGAAATCAGAAGAGAATTTGAGCAAAACTTTCAAGAGGACTAACCTGCAACAAACTCATTTGTCTTATGCTCCATGTTTCCTTTTTCATAACCTTTATATAACTCATTATTCACCTGAAATGAACTATTGCGCCATAAATATAGGCCTTGAACACACTGAAGCCCTGCATGGATTGAAGAAATATTTGTTGGAATGAAAACATAGACAAATCCTGAAATAAATAGGACCCTGCAATTAGTGCATTTAGCTTTGTATCCAAAGCAAGCCATCATATCTGCATATATATTTTCGGTTGCACATCACAAAACAGGAACGGTAAGAACTAGCATTGCTAGAGTAAGAATGAAACAAAATTATAGACGAATGGTGCCAATGATCTTTGCACCTAGCAGGTTCAAGGATGGGGTCGATATTGGCTAAAGTTGAATTAACATTAAAGACTCTGGGTTGAAATATTTTTTTCTGATGCCATTATTGTATTCTTATGGATCAAAGAGGACAGACAATTGACTTCCTGGAAACTAGTCAGAAAGGTAAGTGCTAATGTAGCTTGTCCATAAATTTCATGGTCACAATGTCCCTGAAACAGACAACAAAATGGATCATAGTTTATGTAAATTTAAATCTTGGTAAACATTTTTTAAATTGAAGAGCTAAATATATGGAAGCAAAAAACTGATGATTGATTAACCTCTTTTTGTTACTCAGCTTATCCTATTTGTAACCTAAAATATGAGCACAGGCACCTATATGAATTCCTGTTTGGAACAGAGTATAATACCGATTTGAATTGAAACAGATGACTGGTTAATAATAAAAGGAAACATGGAGAATGGTATGCATTCAGTTTGAACAGCATATATTGGAAGAACTCCAGCATAGGCAGGATCAAGATAATTCTCTGCCTGAGGATTTGTGGCTGAACCCTGAAATAAAGGTTTGAGAACGCACAGTCAAGAGGGAAGCAGAAAGCAGACGTAGAAGCAAAGAGTGAAATAGAGATGGAAAAGAAAATTATGGAAAATATAAACACACCAGCACAAGATCAGCAAGGCTGCTGGAATCATTGGCTTTGTTTGCATTTATGGGTTCAGAGAACATCTTATCAGTCAAAGCTGTGAAAACCACAGACAAGCATTGTTATCCATTTCTGTAACCAATAAAGTAAAACAGTCTGATGCAGAAAGAATAACGAAAAGATGGAGTGCAGACAGATTTGCATCTTCACATACCTTCTCCAAGAGACCGATTGGCTCCAGTGACTAATGTGATTGCTGGACAGGAACCTTCTCTCCTACAGGACTCATTAGGCAAATCAGAGGATGCAAGAAAGTTTGTTCTGACGGCTCGCCTCTCAGGTGCCGGGATTTGTATGACCGGATGCCATTTTGGTGGGTGAGGAATAGGACAATTTGACATTTGATCCAGAGATTTGTATTCTAGCCCACAGTTTCTCTTCTTGCACTGACCATCATTTCCTTTTCCTGCACAAATCCGGTTGTCTGGTTTGTCTTGTGTTGCTATCTCCATCAAAAGTTGCATGAGGAATACTATTGAACACAGGAAAATTGGCACGGAAATCAGCCGGCAATTTGCACATTTGTTCCGTTTCTACACAGCAGAAGATATGACATTGATTAGTTTTCATTTGAACAATTCCCATTTCTCAAGAACAGATGCAAGGGAGTAGATTCAGTCGGGGGACAAAAGGATCCAGTCCTAGTTTTGGCTTTCTGATCAACGTGGAATTAGCATTGACAATTCTATGAGTTCCTTCATCTTAACTCAACATTGATCTTAAAGCCAGAAAATCAAACAGTAGAGCAAAAACACAAAAGAAAGAAGGAGAAGAGACCTGAAATGTTAAGTTCTTTCTAAGCAAGGCATTAGCCTGAGTGCCGAAGCTGGCTGGACCCTGCGACAACATTGTTGCTTTCTGCCAATGATCTCAATGCTCGCCAAGGCTCTTGCCCGCTCTATTTGATTCTTCACTATTACTTGATGCTGAGAACACTTCTCTAAGTTACAACTCATTATATATAATTATTCCATAAATGCAAACACAAACAACTAAGGAAATGGATGTAAACTAGTCTTTGTTACAGTGTGGACAAACTTTCCTACGTGCCTTAATTACGCATTTAAGCAACCCAAATATGAAAATTGACCAAAATCTGGGCAACTTAACAGAAATAAACTGAGAGCTCACGTACCATAAATAAGTCACCAGACGCGCATTGCCTTATAACAGATAAGCTTGTATGAGAAATTAATGTAGAGACCAGCACTTGAAAAAGGTTATTTACCAGGAGCTTTCCAGCAAACTTCTCATATCCCAGAAATGGAGTCACAAAGAAAGACACGATGCGACTTCATCGAACAACCCTCATGCTGCTAGCCGGAAAAAGAACAGCCGGCATAGCTGCAAGGCCGACCTCGGTGGGTTCCGCCCTCAAGATTATCCTAGCATTTTCCTCAGTTAGAACTCAAATGAACAAAAATAGAAAAAATTAAGGAAATGTATTAAATTCCATCCAAAAATAAAAAAAGGAAAAAAACCGAATTGTCTTAAAATGGCAGAAACTGGGGCAGCATCTTCCTTGCACACCTTCCACTCGCTCCAGAGTACCGTGCTCTGCTTCGTGGATTTTCGGGTCTGCTGCTTCTCGATTGAGGGAACATCAAGAAGGTACATACGAGGTGGTATTCTGATGGAAATGGCAGCAAAAGAATAAGCCTGAGCTTTGAATTGGGCCGGTGATGAAATTTTTTAGCCCAAAGGTCTTAACCGTGGAGATTCAAGAGCATAACGGCGGGAAGGCGCCGCTCCACCAAATCTAAGCTTGGTGAAGCAGGGGCCGTACAAGCTTGCGTGGCATTTGTTTTGTTTTCTTTCATGATATTTACTAGTTATTTCAACGCTGCATTTATCTAAGTAGTACGGTGTGTTTTATGTTGGCAGTAATTGGGGGAGATTTTACATTGTTGCTGCCGCAATATTGAAAAAAATGATAAAAAAATAAAATAATAACGTGTAAAAATTTTTTACCAGTTAACTAGTTTTTTCGGTTATAATGGATGTTTTGGTTGTAAATATAAATAAGTTTAGTTTATAAAAGGAATAAAGTGTAAAAAATGAAATAATGTGTAATATTATATTAAAAAAACTCAGTAAATATAATTGTTAACATGTTAGTGGTAAATAATTTAGATAGAGGTAAGAAAATTTGTATTACATAGATTGAGAGAGTTAATGTGATTAGCTTAATTTAATGTGGGATAAAAGTAAAAAAAAAAAAGTATTAAAGAATTTAAGAGAAATAGCAGTATGTATTAATAGAAAAAAAAATGGAAGGTGAAATGAAAAAGGAATGAGAATTAATATGAAAAAATTGATTTAATAATTAATATTGGAGTTGTAGTTTTGTTTATTGGTAAGAGGGAGTTAATACAGCGAATAAGAGTACATAGGTGGAGAGGAGGAAGTCTGGAAGTAAAAGTTTAGAAGCTTTAGAGTCTGTCAATCTTCTTCCATAGTTGTAACTTTAAAATAGATTAATTATCAATGTGAGTGTAATCGTCTTCCATAGTTGTAACACCTTTTTATAAATCTTAGCACATTTTCCTAAGTTTTAGCACTTTTTAAATTTTATAGCCTTTTTCTACATTTTTATCACTTTTTTCAAACTTTTATTGCCTTTTAAAAAATTTTATGACCTTTTCAACATTTTTTGTCAATTTTTTCAAATTTTTATCATCTTTTTAAAGTTCTAATCGCCTTTTCATAATTGTTATCACATTTTCTAGAGGTTCATTGCCTTTTCATATCCTTTAAAGGTTAATAACAACATCCCCCAAAGATTTAATGTAACTTACACTTTGCCCCTTATCTTTAAAAACTAATACTTTACCCTAACTTCATTTATAGTATTTTACAACAACTTCTGACATCTAAAATTAAAACATTTGATAACCATATTTCATTAATTTTAAGATTTTAATATTTCTTTTGTAGCTAATTGATGTTAAAAAAATATTAAAATGATTTTACACAGAAAAAATGGATATACAGGAATAAATAAGTTAACTACTAATTTAGCGATTAATTTTTTAAGGAATGTGATTTGTAAAGTGACTCCTAAATACATACCAGCGGTATAAATTCTAGGTAAAGTGGTTGAAAAAGTGGCCCCTAACCACGTGCCAGCAGTTTCAAGTCAGGCCTCTCAAATTGAACCACAGCACCCCACAATTTGTACCACAAAAAAATGTGGTTTATATTATGGCCCCTAAAATGTTCCCCACAAATTTAGTGGTTCATTTTCTGGGATGCGTGGTGATAAAGTGACCCCTCAAATTTAACCACAAAAGCCTAGAAAAATTGCATAACAGAAAATTAGTTAATATTCTGGCCCCGAAAAGTCAACCACTAATCTAACGATTAATTTTCTGGAAAATATGATTCATAAAGTGGCCTCTAAACACATACCAGCAGTATAAATTCTAGATAAAATGGTTCAAAAACTGGCCCCTAATCGTATACTAGTGATTTCGAGTTAGGCCCCTCAAATTGAACCACAAAACCCCACAATTTGTACCACAAAAAAATGCGGTTCATATTATAGCCCCAAAAAGTTCACCACAAATTCAGCGGTTGTATAAAGTGGCCCGTCAAATTAAACCGCAAAAGCCCAGAAATGCACCACAGAAAAGTGGCTAATATTCTGGCCCCAAAAAGTCAACCACTAATTTAGCGGTTTATTTTCTGGGGATGTGGTTTACAAAGTGGCCCTTAAATATATATCAGTGGTATAAATTCTGGATAAAGCGGTTAAAAAACTGGTCCCTAATCGGGTACCAACGGTTTTAACTCAGGGCCCTGAAATTGAACCACAAAACCCTACAATTTATACCACAAAAAAATACGATTCATATTCTAACCCCGAAAAGTTAACCACTAATTTAGCGATTTATTTTCTAAGGAATGTGATTCACAAAGTGGCCTATAAATACATACCAGTGCTATAAATTCTGGATAAAGTAGTTAAAAAACTGGTCCCCATCGTGTACTAGTGGTTTCAACTCAGGGTATTAAATATTGTGTAATATTATTTTTAAAAAATTCAGTAAATATAATTGTTAACATGTTAGTGGTAAATAATTTAGATAGAAGTAAGAAAAATGGTATTAAATAGTTTAAGAGAAAAAAAGTTAATGTGATGAGTTTGATTTAAGGTGAGATAAAAGTAAAAAAACGTAATATTAAATAATTTGAGAGAAATAGCAGTATGTATTAACAGAACAAGAAGATGGTGGATGGAATGAAAAAAAGAAATGAGAATTAATGTGATAAATTTGATTTAATATGGATAAGTGAATTAATGTAGGAGTAATAGTTGTGTTTGTTAGTAAGAGTGAGTTAATACAGCCAATGAAAGTAGATAGGTGGAGGGGAGGAAGTTTGGATATAAAAGTTTAGAAGCTTTAGAGTTTGTTAATCTTCTTCCATAGTTGTAACTCTAAAGAAGATTAATGTATCACTGTGAGAGAAGAATGTGAGTGTAAAATGGGAAAAGATGTGAATCATAAATAGCCAAGGTGTTTGTGAAAAATTAGCTTAGTAGTAATGATTAGTTTATTTTTGAATTTTTTTAAAGATTTGCCAAGAGCATAGTAAAAGAGTTTTACATGAAAATGCTTTTAAATACAAGTAATAGCCTTTTTCTAACTAAAATGCATTTGTTTGGACTAAATCACCTTTGTTTTTTACTAAAACACATTTGTTTAGACTAAATCGCTTTTCTTTTTTACTAAGTAATGTTTTAAATAATATTATCACCTTTTTAAAAAAAAATTCACCTTTTCATAAAATTTAGCGCCTTTTCCTAAATTTTTATCATTTTTGACACTTTTTTCAAATTTTTATCATTTTCTTTAATTATTGTCGCCTTTTATAGGTATTTATCCCTTTTCATATCCTTTAAAGGTTAATGACAATATCCCCCCTATGGTCTAATATTACTTACACTTTACCCCCTATCTTTAAAAACTAACACTTTACCCCAACTTTATTTATAGTGTTTTACAACAACTCTTGACATCAAAAATTGAAACATATGATCACTAAATTTCATTAATTTTAAGATTTTTCATATTTGTTTCGTAACTAATTGAGCTCCAAAAAATATTAAAATGATTTTACATGAAAAAAAAATGAATGTACAAGAATGAATAAGTCAACCACTAATTTTGCGGGTAATTTTCTAGGGAATGTAGTTCACAAAGTGGCCCCTAAATACATACCAGTAATATAAATTCTGGGTAAAGTGGTTAAAAATTTGGTCCCTAACCGTGTACCAATGGTTTCGAGTTAAGCTCTTGAAATTGAATCACAATACCCCACAATTTGTACCACAAAAAATTGCAATTCATATTATGGTACCAAAAAGTTTAGCACAAATTCAATGGTTGCATAAAATGACCCTTCAAATTAAACCACAAGGGCCCAAAAAGTGTACCACAGAAAAGCGGTGAATATTCCGACTTTCTGGGCCCTTGTAGTTTAATTTAAAGGGTCATTTTATACAACCGCTAAATGTTTGGTGAACTTTTTAAGGGGCATAATATAAACCTCATTTTTTTGTGATACAAATTGTGAGGTTTTATGATTCAATTTGAGGGGCTTGAGTCAAAACCGCTAGTACACAATTATGGACTAGTTTTTTAACCACTTTATCCAGAATTTATACCATTGGTATGTATTTAGGGGCCACTTTGTGAATCACATTCCTTATAAAATAAACTGCTAAATTAGTGGTTAACTTTTTGGGGCCAGAATATTAACTGTTTTTCTGTGATGCACTTTCTGGGCCCTTATGGTTTAATTTGATGGGCTACTTTACACAACCGTTGCATTTGTGGTGAGTTTTTTTTTTTTGCCATACTATGAACCGCATTTTTTTGTTATACAAATTGTGAGATTTTATGGTTCAATTTGAGGGGTTTAACTCAAAACCACTGGTACATGATTGGAGGCCAGTTTTTGAACAACTTTACCTAGAATTCATACCGCTGGTATGTGTTTAGAGGCCATTTTATAAACCACATTTCCTAGAAAATTAACTGCTAAATTAGTGGTTGACTTTTCAAAGCCAGAATATTAACCGCTTTTCCATTGTGCAATTTTTTAGGCTTTTGTGGTTGAATTTGAGGGATCATATGCACCATGCACCCTAGAAAATGAACCACAAAATTTGTGTTGAACATTTTAGGGGCCATATTATAAACCGCATTTTTTTGTGGTACAAATTGTGGGGTGTTGTGATTCAATTTAAGGGGCCTGACTCGAAACCACTGGTGCATGGTTATGGGCCACTTTTTCAACCACTTTACCCAAAATTTATACTACTGGTGTGTATTTATGAGCACTTTGCCAACCACATTTCCCAAAAAATTAACCACTAAATTAGTGGTTGACTTATTCATTCCTGTATATCCATTTTTTTCATGTAAAATCATTTTAGTATTTTTTTAAGATCAATTAGCTAAAAAAGTAATATGAAAAATCTTAAAATTATTGAAATATGGCTATCAAATGTTTTAATTTTGGATGTTAGAAGTTGTTGTAAAATACTATAATTAAAGTTGGGGTAAAGTATTAGTTTATAAAGATAAGGGGCAAAGTCTTAATTACATTAGACCATAGGAAGATGTTGTCATTAACCCTTAAAGGATATGACAAGGCGATAAACCTTTTGAAAAGGCAATAAAAATTATTAAAAGGTGATTAAAATTTTAAAAAGGCAATAAAAAGTTGAAAAGGCGATAAAATTTTTTTAAAAGGCAATAAAAATATGAGAAAAGCTAAAAAAAATGTAGAAAAGGTGATAAAATTAAAAAAGTGACAAAATTTAGGAAAAGGATCTTAAATTTTTAAAAAAGTGATAAAATTTTTTAAAAAAATGTGATAATATTATTTAAAACATGGTAACAATTTAAAAAGGGATAAACTTTAAAAAGGTGATAGAAATTAGGAAAAGGTGATAAAATTTTTAAAAAGACTATAATATTATTTAAAAGGTGATTGTAATAATTGCCTATTGTTTGTTAATACATGCTGCTCCTTCTCTCAAATTATTTTAAACTATTTTTTTTTATTTTTATCTCACCTTAAATCAAACTCATCATATTACCTCTCTTTCTCTCAAACTATTTAATACAATTTTCCTTACTTCTACCTAAATTATTTATCACTAACAAATTTTTTACTATAATATTACACATGATTGTGTCTGTTTATTGTTTATTCCCTTTATAAACTAAATTATCATTACATTTGCAACCAACTCAACCAATTAAGCAGAAAATTTTTTGAGTCGTTAGATTAAGAGGTGAGAGTATAATCGTTCGATGTTGCAACAACTTTTAACCTAGACTGTAGCTATAGGTTTTAACAGCGATTGAAAATTACAAACATATTAAAGCACCTTACTCCAAAATCAAACTTCAACTAAGTCACAACTGCGCAATTGAGTTTGAATCTGAAAAAAGTGAGGAACGGACAATTGTGTGTTAACGTTGCGTGAGATAACATTGTTGGCATGGAAACATGAAGCGAAATGATGATGAAGAATAATGGGAGAAAATCAAAAACAGAAGGAAAGTAAGTGTTACTTTTATTCTTCTGTATTTGTAGTAAAAAGGGAATGGTTTTAGGACGAATTAATGAATGAAAGTTAGATATTAGGTGGTGATTAGTATTAGTTACAAAAAAGTGATTAGGAGAGACAAAAGGCAAAAAGAATAGGGAAAAGGTGACATTGGAATGAAAAAAAATGACAAAATTAGTCACTGTTTTTAAATTGTTGTCACCTATTTGCTGATTTTTTTTGCCTTTTTGTTATTTTGACGCCTTTATGGGAATTTTGTCGAATTTTTGGTTTAATTATTAACATGTTTGCAATAATGTGTGACTTTGTATCGATTCAGCAAGCAAAGAGATGTTTCAATTTTGTACAATGGTGAGGAGGAAAATGTTTCAATATTGAAGAAAAGTCGAAGAGATGAGAGGCTACCTAGTGCATGGAATAATTATCAGTGAGCAAACTGGTATTAGCTGTTGGCGTGTGTTATTGTTTACTATGGTTGTTAGAGTTTATGTTGAAATATATGCAGGAGGGCAGAAAGGGAGAGATGCGAAGATGCTAGATTGACATATGATAGTGTTGGAAGTATATTATAAGTTAAATTATAATAGTATAAAGTAATAAGATTATAATGAGATAATTTTATGTTTAGGCTTGTCGTAAGAATTGGCTAGAAATGTCATTTGATAAAAAAAGTGAGTATGCAAACAAAGTCGAAGAGAAGGAAAAGTTGACGTTAAAATCTACAATTTTCACATTTTATATGATGATGAGGAAATTGGGAGAGAAAAAAGAAGAGATACTAAAAGAAATAGCTTTTGGGAGTTTATTAGGAATAAAATCGCATGCTGTGTAGGCAAACTTAGTGTTTCTATTGATTCAAAAGTTTGATGTGAAGAAGAGGACTATTCGAATAGATAGGAGAAAGTATAAGATTAGAATAGAGGATTTCACTGAGATAATGGGGATTAAGGATGACACTGAACGAATTAAGTTGAATCAAGGTGATGTACCTAAAGAAGATTTGGTGGCATATTATTGCCGGAAGGAATGGGACAGAAGGTAGACTGTTAGGAGAGAAGTTGTAGAGTATGATCTGTTGAAGAGTAATGATCTAGAGAAGGTGCAGAGAGCATATGCACCGTATTGCATGACTCATATTTTATGTCCACCAATTCAAAACCATGTTGGTCTAGCCCATCTTGGATGCGTTAGGGATGTCAGCAAGATTGAGGAAAAGGCTTGGGCAAGCTTTGCGGTGGATTAATTGGTTGTAGGAATTGAGAAGTGGAAGATGAAAAAACATAAGAAATTGATGGGATGTGCTTTATTCCTACAAGTAAGTGTTGTTTCATGCATATTGTAATTTGGTACATATTATTATTTTGCATATATAGTTGATTGAATCTATGTTTTGTTACAAATGCTTTTTGTGATAAAGGTTGTTGTTAGTGAATTAAAGAATGACAGTTTGAACCCAATAATGGTTCAGCTTAATAAGGAAGTGACTCGTAGGTTATTGGCCAAGATTGATATAAGGTTTAGAGGAGATCTGGAGGGAATGATGATGAAAGTTATGTAAATCAAGATAATGTAGATGTTGAGGAGGAAGAAGAGATGAAGAGAGATAAACGAGATGCAGATGAGTTGGGAGATAGACATTATGCAAATGGTGCAGATGATGTGAATAAAGAATACAAGTCATATTAGAATAGAAAGGAATGAAATTCTGGTCTAAAAAGTGTTATGAGGGGGTCAAGTGGGAAGATTGTAGATGAGGATAAAGAAAAGTTGAATAAGTTAGTTGATGATGTGGGGAAGCTGGTGCTAGAATATCAAAGAATGAGGACCAACGTTACTATGATTTGATTGATGCAAGAAACTCTAAAAGGTACAATGGAAAAGGTTGCTCAGACTGTTAATATGCTTGTTGTACAATGAGCAACAAGACGAGCCAAGGATGACAGAATAGATACTCATACGTCATATGTGCCAACACCGAAGAAGGTTCCCACTTTAAGATATCCTGATAATGGTGAAGACAAGGATGTTGGAACGCCTATAAGGAACGGTGAGTTGTTTCCCATGATAGGAATTGGGAAGGAGAAGGTGGAGAAATTTAAAGAACCACGTAAGCGGAAGATTGATGATCATGAGGTATGCTCACCAAGAATGAATGATCTAGAACCACCTGTCGGGATTAACATTAGGAGCTCTTACAAGAAGACGTTACGGGTTGAAAATGTAGAAGATGATTTGGAAATTGAGGGGGAGTCATCTAAAAGAAATGATGAAGATGATGAGGTAATTATTGCTTAGCTGATTAACTGTTTGCTTCTTAATTAACTACTTAACTAGTTTCCACTAATTGTAGGACATGAAGGATAAGTTGAAATTTTTTATGAAGCAAGATGTAACAGGAAGAAAATTAGAGCATGATGTAATTCCATCACATTGGCAAAAATCATCTTTCTGCACAGTTGGAAGAACGACAAGCTGTTTCAGGGAAAGGTATTGGGCTGGGCCTTTTATGGTAGCAACTCCTATTGAGGATAGAACTCATCGAGTGATCCAATATGCTCTTTCAGATAATATAGAGGATATGAGGTATACTCGTTAGCTATATATGATTGTGATGGGTTAATGCAATAATTAACTTTATATGATTATGTTGTTTGGTAGTGAGGTTCTTGCTATATCACCATCCGACTATAAGTTGATAAAAAAAGATGTTCGGACGTTGACACCATGTAAGTGGCTGTTTTCAACTGTTATCAGCTATATAGTGCATGTTCTTTGTACAAAGGAGAAGGGGAAGATAGATGGTGTTCGTTGTTGGTGGTTTCCGATAAAATTTTTGGTTCGTATGAATATAAAAGTACATTTTATATGTATGTAATTAAATTTGGTTATGAATGAATTTATTTTTTGCAAAGCAGCGTGCGACACTAGGGTGTGAATCGTGTGCTTTTAAACAAACTAATGACCATGGATGGTTTAATCTTGATGCAAGGGTTCGGCAGCAATTTGAAAAGGTTTTATGAAGATTAAATATCTAAAATATTGTCATTAAATTTATCAAATTATTAACATGATGTGATTTCCTTTTGCAGATTTATGTGCCGGTGTATGATCGACCCTGTAAACATTTTTTTCCTTATTGTTGTGAATATATTAGATAGACAGGTGTAGTTGTGGGACTCCGTGTCACCTAGCAAACCTGTGCATGAGTACAGACATTGGATATCACAGATTGTAAGTTTGGTATCGACTTAATGGCAGTTTGAAAGTTGTAATAGAAGGGTAATTATAGTGGAGTTATTTTAATTGTAGATTAGAGCGCTGGAGTATTTATTTTACCAAAGGAGTATTGCTTTTTGGATTTTCATCATGTAAGAGTTCAGGTTATAGAGCAACCAAATGGGTATGATTGTGGAATTTTTACTTGTACATTAATGGAGAAGCCGGAGCTAGCCACATTTTTCAACAGTGAAACAGTATGTTTTACTCTCCATTCACTACTTAGGTATATATACTCAATATTAATTTCTAACATTTCTGTGGTGTTCCAGTGGGATAGCCATAAACAAATATGTAATTTGCTGGTTCACATTTTGTGCGGTGAAGAGAATAGCAGTGCCCAGCTCCTAAGAAAAGCAGCAACATCGTGGCACGAAGCACAAGTAGTTGAACGTGCTCTAGTGGTAGTTGAGCTTAAAGATATTCTCTCATCAAGTGATACAGATGTGAGACCTGCTGAGAAGCAAAGAACACTTACTAGGCAAGTAAAAAATATGAAAGGTGAAGTTCTTAGTACCGCAACAACATATGTTGTGGAAGTTAAAAAAGGTAGAGGGAACGGAAAAGGGAAAAGGAAAGGGAAAAGAAAAAGTAAAGGCACTAAGAAGAAGAGTTGATTACTTGACTGAGTGCCTTAATGTGTAAGAAACATATTTTTGGAAACTTTACATGTTTAGATGTTTTCAATGAAAAACTAGCAACGAAATATTAAAAGGCAAAATGTAACTAAGAAAACCATTAAGAAATAAAGAAAGGCGACATCTGAGAACAGATAAAGTGACAAAATAGCATTTCTGAAGCATGGCTTTACTGGTTGAGTTTTATGGGTCATCCTTTTTATGTTTTTGCTTTCATAAAATCTTCATCGCATTTTTGGAATTTTTATCGCCTTTCTAAACTCTTTGTCGCTTGTTATATTTTTTTTTGCTTTTTGAAATTATTATCACTTTTGTAAAATTCTTGTCATCTTTTCTAAAATTTAACCACATTCCCTAAAAAATTAACTGCTATATTAGGTGTTGAATTTTAGGGGCCTTACTGGGAACCGCTTTTACATGGTGCACTTTCTGGGCAATTGTGGTTAAATTTGGGGGGGCCACTTCATGCACCACACACCAATAATTGATACTGCCCGTATGTATTAAAGGGTCCTTTATGAATTACATTCCCCATAAAATTAATTGATAAATTAGTTTTTTTTGTGTATATCCATTTATTTGGTGTCAAATCATTTTAGTATTTTTTAAATTGTAATAGGTGATGGCCAGGGGCCTCATCGTTTACAGTCGTAGTGACTGGTGGAGGGACTTCTGGGAGGAAGAACGCCTGGTGGACTGGGCAGCCCAAAGGAGAGTGCCTGAAAGCTCAGAAACAAAACGGTTAGGAGGCTCCCGGAGTGTTTTTCCGGGGGGGGGGGGGGGGGGGGTGGGGGGGGGGGGGGGGGGGAGCCTCCGACGCCCAAGTCAGTGGTGGCTGAGAGAAAGGCAGAGAAAATAGCACAAAGGGCTGAGGAGTTTTGCCTGGTAACGGGAGCCGTATTTTGCCAGCCAACCAACCTCCTGTCTGGTATTAAGTCCTGGTATTTATAGGAGTGCCTAGCCCGTTCAGATCGCGACACGTGTTCGGTCGGATTTTCCTGACTTTCTGGGCATAGGAGACAGATAGTAAGGTTACCTTGAGCCATGTGCTGAGACGGGCCATGATGTGATTTTGATGGCGTCAGCGTGGCAGAGCGCCTTTTGAGGCGGATTGTGGCGTCTGTGATTGGATGTGTCAGAGGCTTCCTTAAATGCTTCCATAAATCTCCTGCCGTACTCCCGAGGTCCCTGGGTGAGGTCGTCCTTTGGTACGGACAAAGCCTCTTCGGGAAACAAGCCCTCAGTTCGGGGGTTCCCAGCTTCAGGGAGTTCCGCCTTCGGGGATATCGTGTTCGGCTCGCTATGTTAGGTGCCTCTTTTCCGAAGGCGATCTGTTCACAACCCTGGGGGGGGCGAGTAGTGTCCTGGCGTGCCGGGCTCGGAGCTCTTCGGCTATCTCCCGAGGTGCCTGATCACACCTTTTCTCGGGTAGCGCCAGCTTCTTCTGGCCATTCTTGTGGCAGGGAGTTCGGCCAGATAGAGGCGATAGTCTTTGGCTATCACATGCCCCCCTTTGGAAAGCCGAAGTGAAGACTTCGGTTTTGCATCTCTTTCCGAGGTTGCTCTATGGGAGTCTCTTAGGAAGCTTAACCTGTTCCGAGGATGTACCTCTTGCCCGAAGGTATGGGCTGTTCGGCCTTGGCCTGTTCTTTGGTGTCTTCGAGGTGGAGCCTGTGCCGAAGATACACCTCTTGCCCGAAAGTCATGGGCTATTTGGCCATAGCCTGTCTCTTGGTGTCCTCGAGGTGGCCTGCTCTTTTGTTTCTGCAGGTCTGTTCGGCCAAGCGTGTCAGTCTGAGCGGCGCGTCCCAGTTTTCCAGGGATGTCAGAAGACGTGTCCCAGCTTTCAAGGGACGTTTGGAGGACGTGTCCCCTATTTTTGCGCAGCGGTTGACACATGGCGCTTTGCCATTGGAGGAGAGTCGCGTCGGTTACAGAGGGCACGCCTTTTCAAGTGCAGAGAGCAGTTACGGCGTCGGTTCGCCTCCAAAGGGTACTTATGACGACGTTTCGGTTACCCACCTCTGGCTTATAAATAGCCCATTTCATCATAAGTTCCTTTTGCTTTTTCTTTTGCTCTTTTCTCTGCTTTGCCTCTGTTCTTGCATTTTTTCTTGCTTTCTGTGGCGGAGCTTCCTTAATCAGAGCTTTTTTCCAGCCAACTTTCACGACGGCGTCCTCAGATTTTGGCAAATCTTTCGGTGGGTTTTTGTTTTCCAGCGCGTTTTGATCCCTGTGTTCTTCTGAGTTTTTCTCTGGAAACTGTTTTCTTCCGTTTTCAAACTCATTTTCATGTCGAAAATGCCCATTCCTGAGAGCTGGCAGCCTCTTTTAGCCCATCCTTGTTGCACCACCCCTGCAAAGTTAGAGAGGTGGAAGAAAAAATTCTTTCTTCCCTCTTACGCCATTACTAGGCTGCCTCGTTCTAGCCATTATGCTTTTTCAAACCATAGTAAGGAGGTTACCGTTTTCCGAGCCCAGCTGAAGGCCGGTCTTCGGTTTCCTCCCCCAAAGATGGTGTGCGAGTTCTGCAAATTTCATGGCATTGCTGTGAACCAGCTTCCCCCGAACTCGTTCTACTATTTTAACGCCTACCTCTGCATGTGTGGCATCTTCGGGATAGAACCCCATTTCATAATCTTTATGCAGTACTACAAGGTCTCTGTGGTCCCGAAGGGTGGCTTCTATTTCATGCTACCTCGGGGGTCCGGGAGCAAGAAATTCATGTTCACCTTCGCCACTAAGGATAGCTGGCGGGGGTGGCAACTGGCGGGGGTGGCAACAGAAGTTCTTCTTCCTGAAGATGGACGAGGCCTGGTCGTACGTTCTGACCAAATGGGCTCAGGGAACACTGGATGCGGACGTTGGTGATCCGAGGATGCTGCTGACCCCAGAGTTGGCTCCCGTGTTCGCGGATTTCGACGCCCGCATTCGGGCTGTTTCTGGCTGGGATCTCGAGGTCTCTCCGCGCGCCCTTTACCCTTTTCCTATCAACTGGAAGTTGATGACCGAAGAGGTCCTTCGGGAACTAAAGGTGGTAAAGGAGCACAAGACTGACCTCGGGATGCCAGCTCCTGCCATTGCCGGGAAAGATTCCTGGTTGGTCAAGCTTCTTAAGGAGGAGATTTCTTTCGAAACGCTTGCCGAAAGTGAGTTATTTTCTACTCCTTTGCTGTTTTTTCCTCGGACTTACGCTGATGTTTCTCTCCTTTTTCAGAGATGGGTGACGACACTGCCGCCTATTACAAGTCCCTCTTCTCCGGCCAAGTGGAGAAGGTCGACCAAACGAAGAAGGCGGCTTCCCGAAGGCGGAAGTCTACTGGCGCGGGTCCTTCGAGGAAACGGGCAAAGAGAGCTGCTCAGGTTCCTCTAGAAGAAATTCCCGAGGAGACTGCCGAGGAGCCTGGGACAGCCGAGGTTCCGGCGTCCGAGGCTGCTGCTTCCGAGGTCCCTCCACCCGACGTCCCTCCTCAAAGTCCTTCTGCGTCGCCGGCCCTCCTTGATGTAGTGGTAGAAGTACCTTCTGCCGAGGAGCGGCGCAAGCAGAAGGGTAAGGGCATTTCGGTCGAGGAGGCCGAGGACTCCGAGGACGATGTTGCCGAGGTCCCGCCAGGTTTGTTTCCAGACAAAGTGTGCTTCCTTTGTTTTTTCTGGAATTTGCCTTTGTCTCTGACCTGTTTCTCTTTTCCGCCCTGCAGGGGAGCTACTTACCCCGAACTGGAGGGCCGAACACGCGGAGGCGAGGGCCCGTCGCGACGCCAAAGTCCCGCAAGGGAAGATACCAAAGGAGCCTTTCTGGACATTCACGGAGGACATGAACCTGTACTCCGAGGACTGTCCTGAAATGGTGAAGCAGATTTCGAAGGGGGTGCTCACCGAGGCCTCCTTCAAGGCTATAGCGGCGGCCCATCTAGGGGATAACACCCTTGCCGCAAAGATCACCGAGCATGCTGCTCAGGTATATCCTTCACAACTCTTCCCCTTCAATTTTTTCCTAAGTGTTTGGCTCTTACTGACCTTGCGTTTTATCTCCGTTGCAGCTGCTGGGGTACGCCGGCTTTCTCCGAGTTCGGGTAGCCAGGCAGACGGCATTCCGAGCTTCGGCCTCAGAGGCCCTAGAAAAGGCGAAAGCGACGTGCTCGGAATTGACCGCCAAGAACCAGCAGCTGGCAGATGCTGCGAAGGAGGAAGCTGCCACCCTTCGGGAGGAGTTCCGAAAGGAGAAGGAAGTTTTGATGGCGGACTCCTCCCTGAAGATTGCCGACCTCCGCAATCATGTGGCGGGGCTGCGCGCTGCAAACCAAGACCTTCTCCAAGACAAGGCAAAAAAAGAGAGAATATCATAGTCACACTCTTGTCTGAGAAGAAAACCCTTCAAGCCGAGGTCCAGTCTTTGAAGAAGGAGCCGAAGGGGGAGGAGCGGATAAAGGTGCTGGAAGAGGAGGTCGGGGATCTGAAGGACGAGCTTGACGACCTTGAGCTTAAGAAGAACAAGTCTGATCAAATGAACAAGGTCGCGTTTCAGGACGGCTTCTGCCTCGCTCGGCACCAGGTTCTCCAGAGGTTCCCAGGTCTGGACCTCTCTTTTCTAGAGGGTCTAAACATTCCTGGGGGACCTCGGTGGAAATGGTCCAAGATCGAACATCTGAAGCTTCCTCCAATTCCAGCGCGGAAGGTGGCGGAAAAGGGTGGACAAACGAGTGGCTCTCAGGACGCCGCGAACCCTTAGGCTTTTTTAGGGCCCCTTTTCCTTCCCTTCTATTTTGTACTCCTTCTTCGGGCACTTCTTTATTGTAAGGCAGCTTTGCTCTTAACGGAGATTTTTTGGCTAAGTGTTTCTTCAAGTTTCTTTATTTCCATTGTCCCGAACACGTTCGCTCAAGAGACTTCGGAAAACCTGCGATCAAAGAAACTTTTTTACCTTCCTTTGTCCTGAGTACGTTTTACTCGAGAGACATTCTGGAAAGTCTGAGAAAATTTGACTAAGTCTTTTTGCAGGCTTTTTGCATTTCCAATTTTTCCCGAACATGATTGCTCAAGGGACTTCGGCAAACCTTCAGTCAAAAATTTTTGTTTTTCCAGTTGTCCCGAGCATGTTTGCTCAAGGGACTTCGGAAAACCTTCCGCGAGATTTTTCACTTCCCATTTTCCCGAGCACGTTCGCTCAAGGGAGCTCGGGAAATTATCTCAGCGCTGGCTACGGCGAGTACTTCTGTGAGATTTTTGTTTTCCATCTTTCCCGAGCGTGGCGGCTCAAGGGACTTTGGAAAGCCATATCTACGCTTTATCATGGCGAGCATCTTTCGCGGAATATTGTTCATTTCTGCACTTAAGAAATTTTCTCAAGATACTACTATATATTTAGAACATTTTTTGTTCAACATACCTCCTCCGCTCAACCTTAAGCGTAGAATTTTTTCAAGGCGCCCGAGTGCCAATTGCTCTTCAATTCTATGCCTTCGACGTCGCCAAGCTTGTACACGCCTTTTCGTTGTTTCGGCAAGGGCCAGATAGGGTCCTTCCAAGTTTGCGCGAAGTACGCCATGGGATGGCCTTCGGGGTGCGAAGTCGGCCTTTCGGAGAACGAGGTCTCCCTTCTTGATTTCTTTTGGCCTGGCCCGTAAGTTTATAGCCACGGCCACTCTTTGCTGGTAAGCTTTTCTTCTCAGCTCGACTATTTCTCTGTGTTCGGCCACCAGATCGAGATTGGTTCTTAGGCCGAGGTCGTTACCACCTTCATCAAATACTTGCACCCGTACCGAAGGTCGAACTATCTCTATTGGGATAATGGCCTCCGTTTCGGAGATGAGTGAGAAAGGAGTTTCCCCTGTGGCTCTTCGGGGCGTCGTTTGGTAGCTCCATAATATACTTTGGAGTTCTCCTGGCCAATTCCCCTTGGCTTCCCCCAGTCTCTATTTCAGGCCATCTTTTATGGTCCTATTCGATACTTCCACCTGCCCGTTGCTTTGGGGGTGAGCTACTGGGGCGAAGTGCATCTTTATTCCGAGGTCGCTGATGAATTCTTGGAATCCTTTGTCTATGAACTGGGATCCATTATCAGCTACCGGTACCCTCGGTATGCCAAATCTGCATACGATGTTCTTCCATACGAACTTCTGCACTTCTTTTGCCGAGATAGTTGCTAGTGGTTCTGCCTCTACCCATTTTGAGAAATAGTCCACTGCTACCACGCAGAATTTCACGCCTCCGGGTGCTGTGGGGAGTGGCCCAATAAGGTCTATGCCCCAGACTTCAAAGGGCCAAGGATAGTCTGCCGAGGTTACTATTTCCGAGGGTGCCCTCTGGATTTTTGCATGTCTCTGGCAACTACCGCACTTTCGGTCGAACTGCCTTACGTCCTTTCCCAGGGTAGGCCAGGAGTAGCCTTTGGCGGAGTATCACTGCTGCAAGGGCATCAGTTCCAATGTGTGAACCATACATGCCTTCGTGAACTTCCTCAAGGACCATTTCAGTATCCTCTTCATCCACACATTTTTGCAGCGGATTCGCATATCCCTGTCGGTATAACTCTTCGCCAATCAGGAAGAATCTTCCGGAGCGTCTTCGCAGTCCTGCAGCATCGCCGGGGTCTTCGGGGAGCAAATTCTCTGCGAGGTATCTTTTGATTTGGTCTTTCCACCCTGCTCCCGAGGTCGTCATGCTTAGCACTGATGCTCGGATGGTCTAGCACCTCGGTATATATTTTTTTGACTTCGCCAAGCAATCTGCCTCAGTGTTATTCCGCCGAGGTACATTTTCGATTCGTACGGCGTCAAACTCCCGAATGAGCTTTGTTACCAACTCATGGTATTTCGCCAAGGTCGGGTCTTTCGCGCCATAGTACCCTGCCATTTGCCGGACCACCAGCTGGGAATCACTATGGGCTTTCAAGTTTCTCACGCCAATTTTTCTGGCCAGGCGTAATCCTGCTATCAGGGCCTCATACTCGGCCATGTTGTTGGTGGCGTTGAAACTGAACTTGATGGCCTTCATTACTTCTAGGCCTTCGGGGCCTCTGATAATTACTCCAGCTCCCTGGTGTTCGGATCCTGAGGCTCCATCTACGTGCAAGGTCCATTCTGGCTCACCCTCTTTTGGATCTGAATGGCTCTCCTCAGTGATGGGTATTTCGGCGATAAAATATGCCAGTGCTTGAGCTTTTACGGCCTTCCGAGGCTCATACGTGATTTCGTGTTCGCCCAGCTCTATGCACCACTTGGAGAGCCTTCCCGAATGATCATCCCTCTTCATGACATCCCGTAGCGGCAGACTACTTCGGACGATGATGGGGTGAGCCTGAAAGTATGGTCGCAGCCTTCTCCCTGCAAGCACCAAGGCATATGTAGCTTTTTGAAGCAAAGGGTACCTGATTTCGGCGCCATGCAGGGACTTGCTGACATAGTAGACCGGCCATTGCTTTGGCCCTTCTTCTTTCACGAGGACCGAGCTCACAGCTTTTTCTGTAACGGCGAGGTAGAGTACGAGGGGCTCTCCCTCCCGAGGTTGTTGTAGAGTACCAAGGCATGGTATGCTGGCCACAGACTTTGAGTTCTTCCCAGGCCTTTTGGCAATCTTTATCCCAAGGATGATCATTTCTTTCGAGATCGCCTTCCATCTTTCTTGCCTTTGTGAGGACTTTGAAGAAGGGTCGACACCTATCTCCGTACCTGGAAATAAACCTGCTCAGAGAGGTTATTCTTCCGGTGAGTCTCTGCGCGTCTTTGACTGTGGCAGGAGTTCGGAATCTCAAGCAGAGCCTCAATCTTCTCGGGGTTAGCATCGATGCCTCTTTCGGATACCATGCACCCAAGGAATTTTCCCGAGGTCACCCCGAAGATGCACTTCTCAGGATTAAGGCGGATCCCGAAGGCTCTGAGCTTTTGGAAGGTTTCCTCTAAATCTGCAACGTGGTAGCCGGGCAGCTTGCTCTTGACTATCATATCATCAACATATACCTCCATGTTTCTCCCCATTTGGTCTTTGAAGACCTTGTTCATCAACCTCTGGTAGGTGGCTCCTGCATTTTTGAGCCCGAAGGGCATCCTGATATAGTAATATGTTCCTCCCTCGGTGATGAAGGCAGTCTTCTCTTCATCTTCGGGGTTCATCCTTATCTGATGGTGGCCATTGAGGGCGTCTAGGAAACTTAGGAGCCCATACTCAGCAGTTGAATCTACCAGTTGATCTATTGGCGGCAGAGGGTATGAGTCTTTTGGGCAAGCATCGTTCAAGTTTCTGAAATCGATGCACATCCGGAGTTTGCTGCTACCTTCTTTTCTGGCAATGACCACGTTGCTTAACCATTCGGGGTACTTGACCTCCCTGACAAATTCAGCAACTAGGAGACGCTGGACTTCGGTTTTGACAAAGTTGCTTTGGTGGGCTGAGATGCTCTGTTTCTTTTGCCGGACAGGTTTTGCTTCCGGGCTTACTTTGAGGCTATGCTGTATTATGCCAGGGTTTACCCCTGGCATATCTTTCGGCGAGTAGGCAAACAGATCTTTATTTTCCAGCAGAAAGGATACAAGTTTTTCCTTGTCACCTTCGGCCAAGCTCTTCCCTATTCGGGTAGATTGTCCTGGGACAAGATCTACTGCTTCCGTTTCTGCTTTTGGCGAGATTTTCTTCTTTGCCTTTTTCTAGCACCTTTGCCTCCATCGTTTGCGCGAGGTTGCTCGCCGGAGTTTTTCGTGCTTTTACAAACACCTTTCTTACCTCGGCTTGGTCTAGGAAGACCTCTGCGTCTCCATCCTTGGTGGCGAATGTGACAGTCAAGTACTTCACATCCGGGCGAATATGCAGGTTCCCCATTGTCAATCTTCCAAGGATGGCGTTGTACGAGGACGGGACGTCCTTGACGATGAATCTTGCCATTGTGGAGGCGTACAATTCAGCTGCTCCGCTTACCGAAGTCCCTTTCATCGTCAACGGGAGATCGATCTATCCGAGGTCTGGGAGTTCGGATGAATCAACCCCGAAAGTGGGCGAGGTGACAGGCTTTAGTTCACTGCTGGAGATGCCCAAGCTTGGCAGCAGGTGCGAGAATAGGACGTCAGCTTTTAAGCCATCATCAAGCAATACTCTTTTGACGCCTCAGTTCCCTATCTTTGTCGTGATCAGCAGCGGATCGTTGTGGGGGGAAGACGACGGTGGAGCTATCTTTGCGAGCCAGTTTCTTTGATGGACTTTTGATACTCCATGACTGCAATTTCTCTGGCTTTCCGCTTTCTTTCCGAGGATGGGAGCCCCGTGGTGATGGTTTAGATCACCCCTACTGGAGGTGGGGGGCGCCTTTTTGGACTTCGGTTTCTCCGCCTGTCGGAGTCGTAGTCCTCATCTTCAGCCCTTTCTTCCTCCATTTTTCTGCCTTTCGGGGGTTGCATCCTCAAGTATTTCAGAAGTTGGCCCTGTTTTATCAGCGACTCTATGTACTTCTTCAGCTGGAAGCAATCTTCGGTGTCATGGCCGTGGTCGCGATGAAACTGGCAGAACTTCTGGGCATTCTTTTTGTTATCGGCGGTCATGGCCCTTGGCCGACGAATTTGCGTCCCTTGCCTTTCCAGTGCCATGATGATGTTGGTCCGTGTAGTGCTCAATGGTGTGAAACTTTGGGGTTTCCTTCCCCGCATCCTCCGAGGTCGTCCTGCCTGTTCGGTGGGATGCCGAGCTTGTTGACTGGACCTTTTGGCGTCGTGATGACTAGACTTCGGCCCAGCCATCCTCAGTTCCTCGGCTGTCATGTGTTGCTCCGCCCTATGGTAAAATTCTCCGAGGGTCTCCGGGGGGTCCTTTGAGAACTCATAGAACAGCTGTGAGTCTCGCCGAAGGCCCCGTGTCATGGCGAGAATGCGGATTTCGGGCCAGAAGTCTGGGACGCTCAGAGCTTCTCTGTTGAATCTTTCGACATAGTCTCGGATGGTTTCTCCGTTCCTCTGCTCTATGTCGAACATCTGTACAGTCATCTTCGCAGTAGGTCTGCTCCCAATGAACTGCTGGGTGAAGGCTGTGGACAACTCCCGGAACTCAGTGATGGTCTCTGGGGGCAAGGAATTGTACCACGCCGTGGCTGGCCCTGTGAGGGTGACTTCGAAGCACTTGCACATGTTAGCGTCATCAGCACCGTGTATTATCATGCTCCGTCTGTACTTCGTCAGGTGGGCCTGCGGATCAGTATGGCCATCATAAATTTCCAACCGAGGTACTCTGAACTCGCCTGGCATGGCTGCCTCAACGACGGCCTGAGTGAAAGGGGAGTCATCTTCGCAGGATGTTCCCGAGGGTCTGGGCCAAACGGATTTTCTGGCCACCTGTTTTTCCACTCTGTCCAGCCGTGCTAATATCTTCTCCATGAGCACTGTGGCGCTAGGGCCTTCTTCAGGGAATGGGGATCGTCGGCGCCTCTTCGGGGGGCGAGTTCGGCGCTGAGGGGACAAGGACCTCGCCTCAGGTGACGAACTGCTTTGCTGTGAGACTATCGGCTGCTTGGACCTGGTTTGTCCCACAGAATGCTTCCCGAAGGCCATAATTTCTGTGGATGATTCTTCGCGAGGGTCTCCATTCCCCGAACTGCGAGGTGTGGGCTTGGGGCTCCTCTCCCGAGGGCGTGTCACTGAGGGGGGTCTCTGGGCCTGTGCTTGCTGTGGCCACCTTCGGCCGATCTGCTGTGTCATTTCAGACACGACCGAACGCTGAAAGTCCCTTAAGAAACTCATGGTGACTACCAGAGGGTGGTCTTCCTCGGGCGCAGAAGTCCTGGGAGTGTTTGCTCAGCAGCCGGTTGTATCTCAGGCGCGGACGGGGACCTCGGGAGTCCCTTGTCCTTAGAACGCCGAGTCTCAACGACGGCGATCTCAGAGCGGGTTCCCACAGACGGCGCCAAATGATGGCCAGGGGCCTCATCGTTTATAGTCATAATGACTGGTGGAGGGACTTCTGGGAGGAAGAACGCCTGGTGGACTGGACAGCCCAAAGGAGAGTGCCTGAAAGCTCAGAAACAAAACGGTTAGGAGGCCCCCGGAGTGTTTTTCCGGGGGGGGGAGCCTCCGACGCCCAAGTCAGTGGTGGCTGAGAGAAAGGCAGAGAAAATAGCACAAAGGGCTGATGAGTTTTGCCTGGTAATGGGAGCCGTATTTCGCCAGCTAACCAACCTCTTGTCTGGTACTAACTCCTGGTATTTATAAGAGTGCCTAGCCCGTTCAGATCACGACACGTGTTCGGTCGGACGTTCCTGACTTTCTGGGCATAGGAGACAGATAGTAGGTTACCTTGAGCCATGTGCTGAGACGGGCCATGATGTGATTTTGATGGCGTCAGCGTGGCAGAGCGCCTTTTGAGGCGGATTGTGGCGTCTGTGATTGGATGTGTCAGAGGCTTCCTTAAATGCTTCCATAAATCTCCTGCCGTACTCCCGAGGTCCCTGGGTGAGGTCGTCCTTTGGTACGGACGGACCCTCTTCGGGAAACAAGCCCTAAGTTCGGGGGTTCCCAGCTTCAGGGAGTTCCGCCTTCGGGGATATCGTGTTCGGCTCGCTATGTCTGCTGCTTCTTTTCTGAAGGCGATCTGTTCACGACCCTGGGGGGGGGGGCGAGTAGTGTCCTGGCGTGTCGGGCTTGGAGCTCTTCGGCTATCTCCCGAGGTGCCTGATCACACCTTTTCTCAGGTAGCGCCAGCTTCTTCTGGCCATGACTGTGGCAGGGAGTTCGGCCAGATAGAGGCGATAGCGTTTGGCTATCAATAGGTACGCAAGAAATAGGCAAAATGTTAAAATTCATTAAATTTGGTTATCAAATGTTTTAATTTTGGAGATCAAAAATTGTAAAACACTAAGCCATGAAAGTGGGGTTACGTATTAGTTTTGAAAGATATGGAGCAACATGTAAGTTACATTGACCATATGGGAGATGTTGTCATTAACCCTTAAAGGATAGGACCCTGCTATTAAATTTCCCAACCCCCATTTGAATTTTTACACCTACCCCCTGTAACTCTATTATTTAATGTTCCTCCATTCTTTTTTACTCCTATCGTCCCCAGGCCCATCTTTCCCTTTCCTCAGCTTCAATATTCCTACCTTTCATCCGCAAATAATGTCCTATGGTGCTGCTGGAGACTTTGTGAAGGAATTACCATGCGATTTCAAAACATCCATGATCAAAAGACTAATGCCTTGGAATAAATTCCAACCCTCAACAACTATCTACTTAGACCCGGAGTCCTATGTTTCTCACCCCGTACAGCCGGCATGTTTTGATTTTAATTGTTAAATTTGTTGGAGGATTTTATATGTATTATGTTAGAAAATTAATAACTATTTTACAAAAACATTTGTGAATCGAATATTGTGAACAAACGGAGATATGGATTTTGTTGTACAATTCTTGTGTATTAGGATAGTGATTTTATTAAACATCAAAAGAAATTAGTAATGTAGCATGACAAAAAAAAAGGCGACATATTATGTAAAAAAGTGATAACAATTTTGAATAAGCAATTAAAAATTAACAAAGATGATAATAATTTAAAAGCCATAAAGATGTAAAAAAGATGATAAAAATTGAAAAAATGCCATATATATTAAAAAAGCAAGAAACTATTTGAGGGGCTATAATATTATTTAAAACAGTGAAAAAAGTAAAAAATATGGCATGAATTTTAGAAAGGCGATTAAAAATAAAAAAAGTGATAATAATTTTAAAAAAGGAAAAAAATATAACAAGCAACAAAGTTTTTATAAAGGCAATAAAAATTAAAAAAATGTGATAAATATTTTAAACAGGTGATGAAATAGAAATTGTAAAAACGCATTAATATTATTTAAAAAACCAAAAGAAAAGTAGAAAAGGCTTGAAGAATTTTAAAAAGGTGATAAAAATTCTAAATAGGCGATAATAATTATTAATAGATGATTAAAAATTAAAAAAGGTGATAATAATTTAAAAAAGTGATAAATATTTTAAAAAGGTGATCAAAAAACAAAAAAATGAAATAAATATGTCAAAAAAGGTGATAAAATTAAAATTTTAAAAATGCATTAATAATATTTAAAAAAGCAAAAGAAAAGTAGAAAAGGCTTGAAGAATTTTAAAAAAGCGATAAAAATTCTAAATAGGCAATAATAATTATTAATATGTGATTAAAAATTAAAAAAGGTGATAATAATTTAAAGAAGTGATAAATATTTTAAAAAGTTGATTAAAAAATGCAATATATATGTCAAAAAAATGATAAAATAAAATTTCAAAAATTCATTTATATTATTTAAAAAAGCAAAAGAAAAGTAGAAAAGGCTTGAAGAATTTTAAAAGGCGATAAAAATTCTAAATAGGCGATAATAATTACTAATATGCGATTAAAAATTAAAAAAGGCTATAATAATTCCAAAAAGTGATAAAGATTTTAAGAAGGCGATAAAAAAACAAAAAATGAGATAACTATTAAAAAAGTTATGCAATGGAAAAGCAAGAAAAGGCTATAATATTATTTTTAAAACTGAAAAAAATAGAAAATAAGACAAGTTTTTTATAAAAGCGATTAAAATTTAACAAAGGCGATAATAATTTAAAAAAGTGAAAAAAACTATAAAAAGCGAATAAGATTGTAAAAACGCGCTAAAAATTCTAATAATGCGATATGTAATTCAATACAGTGATTGTATAATTTAAAAAGAGATATTGTTAACAAAACATTATTATTGTTAAAGAATATCACTGTCTATGAAACTGTTACCCTTTTTATGTTCGATTTCAGGTTACATGCAGTTTTCATACTATGACATGCAATTTGATATGTACAGAATAGGCTTAGTGCATACCGTGGATATGGCAGCGTGAGGCCGTTATTGGAGTGGTTTAATGGGTTCCTAAAGACTATGAAAGATATTATTAGAGCAACGAATATGTTCAACACAGTCAAAGCTCTGAAGTCCAGCTACTGCGACAGACACTTAATTCGTGCACTCAGCCATTTTTGGTGGGATACGACACACGTTTCACTTCCCAACTATAGGAGAGATGACCATGAGATCTGTAGATTTTGCGGCAATAACTGGCTTACCTTGCAGTGGCGATAGGATATCTATTGATGTGGAAATATGCAAAGATGCCTCCTGCCTGCAATTGCTAGTCGGTGATGGTTGGGAGATATTCCATCAAAAGAGAAAGGTGAGTTTTAATATAGTACTTGACACATACAAAGGCTATTGCTCAATTACTATGGAGAGAAAGAATCACTTGGTTTGTGTTTTCCTAGCAACCTTTCTTGGCACCATCATATTTTGTGATACAAGCACAAGTAGCTTTTATACATGGTGGATTTCAACTGTAGTAGACACATCCCGACTAGCAAAGTATAATTGGGGAAACACCGCATTGGCTAATCTGTACTTGTATATGGATGGTCTGAGCAGGGGTGCTTAAGGGAGTGGTAGCTTTTGGCAGTCATGGCAGGTAACTATTACATGGCTAAATTACTTTACTAAATTATGTACATCAGTGACATTTAAAATGATTATTGAATGATCATGTCCAATATGAATTATTTTCAATCACAGACATGGGCGTGCGAGCATTTCATGGATATTGGGCCTAACCTAAATTTGAGCGGAGATAGGACATACCCTAGAGCAAAGTCTATGTTGAGGGACACTGACATATGACACTGAAGTGTATATTAAGCTATTTAAGACAATAAACGTGGCAGGGGTGAAAATGTGGCCATGGGAGAAATACGTGGATGGGCAGTACGTGAGTGAAAGTTTAGGGGCAACAAGGTGTTGAATTTTACTTGAAAGCCCATGTGGTTGAGCCTGGTTTTTAGGTGAGGGGGTATTCAGACAACACATTAGCTTTTGACAAGTCCCACTGCCAACATCCATGTTCAACCATAAGTGGCACCGTGTGGAAGTGAAGGATCATTGTGGGACAATAATTCAACTATTTTGCTATCTAGTACATTTCAATTGTGGTAGGAGGACATGATGAAGAAGCTGGCCGAAGCCATGAAAGGTGGGGACCCAGGTGCATCTACCAGCGGGTTAGGTGGGACATATGGCTACTGCTGCACGTGAAACAGACACTATAATAGAAGAAGCTGAAATACAACTACCTACAACATCTATGTTGCTCCCAGATCTTGAGACAGAAGAGGCTAAATTGCTAAGAATTCCAAGCATTGAGGATGAGGATGTTGAAGGTCTACCACTTGATCCCTTGATAAAATCTAGAAGTTTATCATGTCCTACGTTATTGTACTCAATCTCGTAATAGACTTAGCTTTTGATTTTAAAATATCATGTATAGGTAAGGAAAGACACTGTTGAGAAGTTATTGCGCTTGGTGGCAGGTCTTAAAAAGGTTGTAATGGACAAAATATGGAAGGATGTGAAGAAATTTTCTTTGAAACAATGTGTAAGTCTATAGTCTATATAAATTTTTTTTTTTCAACTATGACATATTAATGATCTTATGGTTCTAAATGACATGTAGAGGAACAACTGCAGAGGCCGGCTTGGAACACAGGCAATATCGTCGTTCTGGCAAAGAAGTTGTGCAGGACAAAAGTTCCCACAGTGATGGAGATGAGAGCGATGAAGTTGGTGCCAAATCCCATTCAGAATGAGATGAGGCGGATGACGATGGCCAGCATTAAGACATTGTTGGTGAAGAAGGTTTAGAGTTTGTTGGTGAGAATGAAAAGGATGGTGATAACGATGAAGAAGACTCAACTGTGGAGTCGGATGATGAATTTGGGTCAGACTCAGATGAGTCTGCATCTGGTGGACGGTTAGAGGGTCGTACTAAGCACATGGAAGATAGGCCTGCAACTAAGAGGGAAAGGAGAAGGTGAATGGCATTAAAACTAGGATGCTTTTCAATTTCATTTATAGACAATATGATATGCTTTTCAATTTTGTTTCAAGACAATATGCATGATTTTTGAACTATGTTATGTTATATCAATGTACCGTGGATGCTAAAATGTTATTCCTCTGAAGCTTTATTGTTACGGCCTTCTAGGCAGCAGACCTTCAACAGTTAGGTAAGACTTGTTAAACAAGTCAGAATCCTTGTTCAATGCCTTAATTAGTTGGAATTAGCAAGTCAAGCAAGTCTATCAAGGGTTAGATGGTTCCTAGGTCATTTTGGCACCTAAGTATCACCAGGGGCAAAACGGTCATTTTGTACCCTAAGATGATAAGTTTGGTATTTGATCTCATGAGTTGTTCTTTTGGACCCAAGTGACAAGAAAATAAAGAGTTGGACTAGATTGCCAAGTCTTATGGCACTATTTGAACATGGGGTCTTTTTGGCAAAACTAAAGAAGTTGAAGGAATAAAGTGAGAAGTTGGGCATTTAAACCATTTTCAAGGATTTGGGCCTTCACTATTCATCATCTTTAACGTCAAACCCGTAGCTCTCCTTCTCCTCTCAAAATCCATGCTCAAATCTTCATAAAAACATCAAATTTTGGTGGAAATCGAAGTCTTATGAGGTACCCATGCAAGAAAGGGCTTAATCTTGTATAGTTTTGGTGTGGAAGGCGTTGGATCACGTTTTTAAGCTTATGAGCTCTAGGTAACGTTTTGATCCTCTTGTTTTCTTATTGTTCTTGGTTTTTTTAGCTTCCATGAGCTTGGGTCTAGTGAGAATGAGCTTGAATTGGTGCCTTATACATTGAATTTTGCTTGGAACCATAGGAACACCCTAGTGGAGACTTTGTTGGATGTGGTGCTTGATTGAGTGCTTGTTGTTATTAATTGAGGTAAAGGATTTAATTTGCATACTCCTATAATGCTTGTCTTAATTGCTTGAATGATGGTTTCAAGTAGTTTGTGAGATATGCGTGGTTATGGTGAGGTTTGTGTTGTGATGGACTAGTGGTAATCAAGCTCTTGGGTAGTGCAATTCAGACCTTAATGCTTGGTTAGTTTGGCATGGAAATGGGCTATTGTAGTTGTTTTAATGGACTGGTGCTTGGCAAGGCTTGGTATGAAGGTTTGGGGGGCTTGGGAGGCCCCAAACATGCTATGGATGAAGTTTCGAAGTGCAGAGCTTGAGGGCTTGGTGCCTAGGTGCCAAGTGGGGATGCAGTGCCCAGCATCCCCTTTGGAATATGAGAGAAAAATGCTCCTGGCGCCTCAACACCGCTTCCTACGCCTAGGCGCTAGAACTCGACAACATTGACATGCTGTAGTATTTCTTCCATAATTTTTCACTCGGGTGTCCAATTGAGGTGATTCAATATTCCATGTGAAGCTAAGAGAAAGATCTACAACTTTCATGCTTTCACTAAAGTTTGAATTAGCCTAGGTCTTCCTATATTTTGTTCCAAAGTGAAGGGTCAATGAGTGCTTAAAAGGCCTTAAGGTGAAAGGTGACTAATGGTACCTTAGTACCCCCTGTAGTTCTTCAAAGCACTAGTTTTGGATCAAGTTCTCTTGGGTATAAAGAAAGCATGAAGGAAAGTGATCTAGGATGAGCCCAAAGCACTACAATAGGGCCATTATGAAAGGTTAAGGGGGTTTAGCACCATTGGTAGTCTAGTTTGATACTTTGAGGTTAAGACACCAATGAAAAACCCTAGTGCACATGAGTGGTTCTGTGGAACCTAGTAAATTAAGTCCATTGATAGCAAATCTTACCATAATAGTGTGAACCAAGTAATGATGGATAGTGGAGCATTAGGGATGAAGGCATAGTGCACTTGTGGCCTAGCTAAGTTGTGACTTAAGGCATAAGTGAAAGCTTAGTGCATCCTTGGTAGGTTAAATGGGCAAGGCTTAGTACCTTGGTAATCTAGGTAAACATATTAGCTTGAGACACCAAGTGGGAGCTAATGCACCTAGTTAGGTGGAGGCTTAGTACCATAGTGGCCTAGACAAGCCAATGGCTTGAGGCACTATGTGGGAGTCTAGTACACCTAGTGAGTTCCTTAGAACTCAAGCAAGGAGCATCCACCATGTTCACCTGTACAACAACAATGGGAAGGTTAACCAGTTAGCTAAGCTCACTTGGATGTCAGCAAGCTAAGCTTGCTAGGAACGAGTTAGGGGCCAAGAACTCACTAGGCACAGGGTGACATCCATGCGAGGACTAGGGAGAGGTAGGATCCCAAGGGACTCCAATATATGCACTATGTTAGGCCTCAAACTACATAGGGCCCGCGGTAGATTTCATATATTATATATATGAGTGTCCTCAGGTTTTTGTTTACAGGTTTTTAATGTTTCTTTGCAGCTAACTAAATCCCTTACTGGGAATCTTCAAATTCTCACTCCCTTTAGTGTTGTTGTGCAAATTGAATTTGTAAGGAGCCAGCGACCTTGGAGGGTTGTCGAGCTAGCATTTATATTTTTAGGTAACCACCTAGTAAACCATTCATTGATTCTAGTTTATTGCTGGTTATGTGTTGTGCTAACTATAGTTGTCTTGCAGCCTTGCAGAGGCTAATGGCACAAGGACGAGCATAGTGGACCATGGATCTCAGTAGTAGTCTTTCAATATACGTATGTATGCTAGTTTAGCCTCTAATGTCTCTCGGTCGAGTAGTATTTTTGTTGCGTTTGGGCATGTGCATAGTCTTGACTTATGTAATGATGCATGTGCATGGTTATTACTTGTAGTAAATACATTTATGTTTTATGCTTTGACTTGTGGTTTGTTTATGTTTTATAAAAGCCACGACAATGTTTTTTATTAATTTTCTTAAATTGAAATTCAAGTCGAAGCAAGTGCATGCATAGGGCATTGTAGGTTAATAACTAGATGCACGAAAGGTTTTAAAATGGGACAAGTAATTAACTAGCCAATTGCAACTAGTATGGAACTTTGTTCCATAGTCTTCCTGGGATGACCCCATTCGGGGTAAGGGACAATACATTTATATAGACTGAAGTATGATAAATATATTATTTATTTCATCTTATTTTCCAATAATATTTATTCATATAAAAAAATGCTTTTATCAACATATTCTCACATTTCAATTAACCTTATCGCCTTTCTTTATATGTTATCGTCTGTTTTTAGCTTTTGTCGTTCATTTTGAACTCAAATCGCCTTTTTCCTTATTAAATCACAAATTAGGCACGTAAGTTCTTTAAGATGGCTATTTCACCCCATAACTTTGTTAAAATAAATCACATACATCTATGGTCTTTCTTAACACAATAATATCATTCCATAATCCTAGTCATTATAGTCCCAGGTTTTAATAAATACACAGTCCAACATGGTAACGACATCTCTTATATTAACCCGTACTAGAATGATGCCTCTATGTACCTTGAAAGGTACTTTCGACATTATGGTCATAACAGCCAGTTGCCTCATTGCATTTAAAAAGCCCAGATTCCCCTCTGTTGAAGGTCCATTCTATGAATTGAAATCTCAACAAATTCTGGAATGAATTATCATTACCTACGAAAGACTGTGTCATTCTCCAATTGGCTTTAGAGTCTGGGACTAAAATAATTTGACTTTCTTCATTATTTGGGGCAACTGCAGAACCTAAAAAGATTGTGTGGCTACTATTAACATGGTCATCTGGGATAAATCTAGGTGATTTGTTAAGAACAAAAATAGGCTCTTCAACATTTCCTTTTTCAGGACATTCTTTGTCAACTTTGGATTCATTCACGTACCCACGGGTTGTGTGGTTATTTGATCCACATTTTCTGCACTTCATCCTTCATTCACCAATATTTGATGTATTCCTATCACATCTTTTGCCAGTGATGACAACTGTATTATGAACTATATCTAAATCAAGCATTGTAGCCTCACTATCCATAGTATTCACTCCTTTTGACCTCTTGGTGTACAACTTTCCAACTCGAATAGTTAGCTTACTTAATTCTTCTTTGACTGCATTATACCCTTGCATTATAATAAAAAAATTTATTACCCATGGTAGTCAATTGTGACTGCCTTGCATTGTACACCTCCTCTATATCGGCAGACAAATTTTCTGTAACATCCATATGTTTACCCAATTTTTTAGCATCCTTTGTCAATCTTTTCATGATCAATCTGTTGAGAATCATCCATGCATTTTCTAACTTTAGGACTGAAAAGATATGGTGACATGGAATTCCTCGTACATTGTCATAACATTCAATTCATTAGCACAACTATAAATATTTATCAATAAAAAAACATTAACTACAATTCAATCGCATTAATAGCTTAATTTGAATCATGATTTACCTCTATAAGTTGGTTATTTGCATGAACATTCCCATATCTCTCTCTCAAACAAGTGATGTACCACCCGTGGTTGAGCCATGCTACCATATCGACCAAGACGGTACATTTTTTCCTTCCCATTCATACAATGTAACACAGTAGAATAATTTACCTTTTCTATTATCTCCCCACGCACTTTCTGGAACATTGATGGGGTATACACTTCAGTTGCATGCCTCTCAAGTGTCTTAAGATGTGTAATGAATTGAGGATTTGTGTGTCTGCTTTTAAAATTGTTTAGCACCTTAATCTTACGTAATCTTCCTAATGCAATATCAACCTGTCTTACAAATTCATACAACTTAAGCTTGCTTCTAAGAAACCTTTTTTGATAAGAGTGCATCCTTTATGATCTTTGGGTACTTGTCTGCCCTACAAAAAAATGTTGTTCCAAATAACAGATTGCCCATATTTAACGCATTTCATATGTTTCTAGCACTCACTCATTATCTTCCAAATTGAACATGGCAACAGTATTTGCCCATTACTTCTTGAACTCATCCACATTATCCACACTATTCATCATCTTTGTGAAATGATCTCCAAATCCCTTAACCTTCACATTCTCCTTATAATTTCCTTGTAAGTGCCAAAAGCACAGGCGGTGTTTCACATCTGGAAGCACTCTCCTTATTGCAAGTCTTATCGCCCTGTCACCATTTGTGATAACTGCTCCTGGTGCCTTTCCAGGCATACAATCCAAGAACCTTTTTAGTAGCCACGCATAACCTTTCTCAGACTGGTCGAACACAAGTGCACATCCAAAAACAATGCTATTATAGTGGTGGTTGACCTTAATAAACACAACATACGACATCCTATATTCATTCGTTTTGGATGTCACATCAAATCCAGTAACATCACCAAAGCATGCATAGTCCATGCGCATTGAACTATCAGCACAGAAAATGTAATGTAACATATTTTCCTTATCAACTTCATATCGACAATAAAACTCAGGGTCCCTATTTGCATGACAGGTTAGGTATGCAATTGTTGTCTCTGCATCACTATCTAAAATTTGTTTCTTCCTATCACTATCTACATAATTATACAAATCTTTGGTAGTAAACTCCACACTACCATAGCCTCCAGTAACTTGCACCATGTAATCCATAATTTGACTTGTCTTCACACCAACCTTTCCCATTTGTTTGGCTTGCTCCTTATCAGCTACATTTATTCGTCTCTAAGATCTGTAGATATGAACTTCTTCTTGTTCAGCAAGGTCATGGTTATGCCTGGTATTTAACTCTTTTACCACATATTTTCCTGATACGCGGTTGTAATTAACTCTAAATGATGCACTACAGCTGCATTTACTTACCTTCATAGGTTCTCTTACTTTATCTGCTAGTTCCAATTTTGGTTTATTGTGCCCCTCCTTCCAACAAACCCATCTATGCCTATATATGATTCCCCAATTATCAACTTCAATATCTTTCCTTCTGGTAGAAAATCCCATCACATGTGCATATCTGTTATAGAATTGCTCAGCCTTTTTAATAGACTCAAATTCTATTTCATGAAAATCTTCTATCCCCTAAAGTGCAACTAGTTTATTTATCTTCATAACAATTGCATTCCATTCATTCCCTGCTCAAATTTCATCTACCTCCTCATGTGATTCCTTAGTCAAACCAATTTGTTTATCACTATGTACATTCTCACCATGATCACTCTCCACTTCCTGTGAACAAATCTCATGCGATCCACTTATTCTTACTGCCATTTCACTTGGTATTCCTTTCGTTTGCCACGTTCTATGTCCATCCGTTTCTTCCTCTCCGTATGTTGATTGCCCACCAAGTTCACTATAGTTGTACATTTCTATCGCCCGCATAACAGTTGCAAATTTTTATCACCTGCATAATACACGTGAATGTATTAACAATTAACATTTTTTTAAAACAACAAATGCTTTCATGATATACTCCCATAAAAGTGTTTACTCTCATTTCTTTTACAACATGTATCTAGAATAGTCGCTTTTTCTTCACAAATATTGACTTTATTGCTTCATAATCATTTTGTTGCATACTTAAACGCTCATATCTTGGTATAGTAGCCTTTTTTTTTTTACATAAAGATGTTGTATTGAGGTAATTTATTTTTTTTTGGTATAAACATATAATCGCATGTTCATCTGCTTCATTGCCTAAATAACGCTAACTGATCAACCAATACCTCATAAACCAACACCTCAATTAAAACATGACTTAGGACAAAAACAAATGGGACTTTTATCAAATGTGATTAGTTTGTTTTTAAAAGCTGTTTGAATGGGTCGCTCTTCTTTAAGCTCTTCCCATACCCTTAAAAAAATTTGTAAAATATATAGATTAATTATCACCACTTACCTGATTCCTTGAGGCGCCTTCTCACAAACATTTTCGTGTTCGATCATTCACACCTTTGCCAGTGATGACTTACACCTTATCACTTTATGATTCACGTATGCTTTACATTCACATTCCCTTCTTACATTGTTCCTCCATTCATCTTCTTTGGACTTAAGAAATATGAAAAACAATAAACAAAGCCAAATTAACCTTACTTTAAATTAACTCCTCCTTCCAAATTTCCTCGATCCACCCATCTACATTCTTTCATTATATTAACTCTTTACCAGCAAACACAACATTGGTACGACATTTATTCCCATCTCCACGTCAAATTAAATTCCTCACAATAACTCTTATTCCTTTTTTCTTTCCACCAAAATACTACTCATTCACTTAACCTCTTAAATGCAATTTTTTTTCTACTCCTATATGACATTAAAGCAAATTGATCACATTAAATGGCGTTCCCTTTTCCTTCCACCCACCAGCTCACTTTTTTTTTTCAAACTCTTTAATGGCATTTTTAATGCCAATAATTATATTTACTAAAGTTTGTAATATAATATTACACATTATTTATTATTTTATATTTCTAGTATTTATTCCATTCATAAATTAAATTTATAAGTGGGAAACTTATAACTACATTTTTTATTTTAAAAATCATAAAAAAAAAAGTGATTAACATCATAAAAGAGCGATAAAATAAAATAAAAGCGATAACAAATCAAAATAAGTGATTTCCAGTACGAAAAGGCGACAAAATAAAAGTGATAATAGTATAAAATAGTGATTAAACAAAATGAAAAATTGATAATGTCTAGAAATTGATTGACTAACCTAACAATGTGGTAAGGGATCTAGAAATACATGTGCTTGAGAAGTAAACCGCCGAAGAACTCTGATTATAAATCACAACAATTGTGGTTAAAAATCAAGTGACATGAAGTTAAACAACACCCCAATTATGAACCACTAACTCTATGGTTTACAATTAAATATGTGGTTTCCAATAAGGGTTCCTGAATATACACCATATATTTAGTGGTTTAAAATCTTGGGTCCGCTGTTATATAAAAAAAAGGACAATAAGACAAGATAGCATAAAAACCGTTTAAAAACCGATAAAGGCGAAAAATATTTAAGGCGAATGGCAATTTTGCAAAAATAAAAAAAATGATAATGAGCTAGAAAAAGTGATTACTTTTACACCTAAATAATTGATTATTAATTTATCAACTTTTTTCTTTTGTTATCACCTTTTTTTGTCAATTGTCGCTTATACAACGTTCCATCACTTTTCTTATAAATTAATCATTTTTTCTATACTTATCTTGTTCATTGCCTTTATATATAATATAACGCTAACTCATTATCACCTTTTTATTAGTAATAAAAACATCTCATTTGAAAAAAATGTGACTTAGTAAAAACAAAAGTGATTTAGTCCAAACAAATGCGATTTGGTAAAAAACAAAAGCAATTTAGTCCAAACAAATGCGTTTTAGTTAGAAAAACTCTTACTTTTAACTCTTCTATTACGCACTAGGCAAACTTTCAAAATTAAACATTCACAAATAAATTAAGTATTACTACTAAGCTAATCCTTCACAAGCTTTTCCTAATTCACACATCCTCCCTTTGTGATTTACCTATAATTGACACTTACATTCTCTTCTCACATTTCTACATTAATCTTATGTTGAGATACAAATATGGAAAAGATGCACTTAAAACTTCTGAACTTCTACTTCCACACATCCTCCCCTTCACATATCTACCTTTATTAGTTGTATTAATTCCCTTTTTCTAACAAACACAACTACTACTCCTACAATAATTCACTTTTCCATATTAATTCAAATTTCTTACATTAGTCCTAATTCCTTTTTCATTCCACCCACCCTCTTCTTATTCTATTAATACATGATGCTCATTCTCTCAACTTCTATATTTTTTTTTTACTTTTATCTCACATTAAATCAAACTCATCACATTTCCTCTCTTTCTCTCAAAGTATTTAATACAATTTTTTTTATTTCTACCGAAATTATTTGCCACTAATAAATTTTTTAATATAATATTACAGATTATTTTATCTATCTAATCTTTATTCTCTTTATAAACAAAACTTATCATTACATTTACAACCAAAATAAACTAGTTAATGGGTAAAACTCTTTCATAACTTACTTTTTACTTTTGAAAACCATGTTACTAGATATGTAATACTAGTAGATAAAATGGAAAATATGATGATAAATAAATTTTAAAAAATAGGAAATAAGTTGCAACCTTTTTGATATATATTATTAAATAATTTATTGACTGTTGAAATTAAAAAATAAGTAAATTTGGTGAACTAATAATTACATTTAATAAAAAATGTTTCAAAAAGAGAAAGCGTTTAGGAGGGAACAACAGCGTTTGTCAGAGAAAAAAAATGTTTAGTTAGAGAAAAAAACGTTACCACCAACCATTTCACCTAAAATGATACTTTCAGGCCTAAAACTTTTAGTGTATTATCAACTTAGTCCTAAAACTTATGAAGTTTCTAATTAAGCCCTAAAAAATGTTTCGGAAGACAAAAAGTGTTAAACAATACAAAAAGGCCATATTATAATGAAAAAATTGTTTGCATCATTTGAGATTCAAAAAATACATTTTTGAACCACTTTAACCAGAATTTGAAAAAATTGACAAAAATGTAGAAAAGGCGATAAAAATTTTAAAAAGGCAATAAAAATTTGAAAAAAGAAATAAAAATGTAGAAAATGTGATAAAATTAAAAAAAATGATAAAATTTAGGAAAAAGGTGCTAAAATTTATAAAAAGGTGTTAAAACTATGGAAGAAGATTACACTCACATTCTTATCTTACATTGATAATTAATCTTTTTTAGAGTTATAACTATGGAAGAAGATTAATAAACTCTAAAGCTTCTAAACTTCTACTTCCAGACTTCCTCCCCTCCACCTATCTACTCTCATTGGTTGTATTAACTCCCCCTACCAATAAACAAAACTACAACTCCTATATTAATTCAATTCTCCATATTAAATCAAATTTCTCACATTAATTCTCATTATTTTTTCATTCCACCATATTTCTTCTTTTTCTGTTAATACACATACTGAGATTTCTCTCAAATTCTCTCAAAGGTGAACTTCCACAACAGATGTTGTTGTTGTTCTAAGAACTTCACCTTTCACATTTTTTACTTGGCTAGCACGTGCTTTTCACTTCTCAGTAGGTCACAAATATGTATCACTTGATGAGAGAATATCTTTAAGGTCAATTAACATTAGAGCACGTTCAACTACTTATGCTTCGTGCCACGATGTTGCTGCTTTTCTCAGGAGCTGGGCATTGCTATTCTCTTCACTGCATAAAATTTGAACCAGTAAATCAAATCTTTATTTATGGCTATTCCACTGGAACACCACAAAAGTCGTTAGATTAGGAGGTGGGAGCATTGTCGATGGATGGTAAATTGACTTTTTAACTTGGAACCTGCATCTTTAGGTTTTATTTTAACAGCGATAAAAAATTAAATACATATTAAAATACCTCACTCTAAAAACAAACTTCAATGAATTCACACGGGAGATTTAATCTAAAAAAAATGGAGTGGTGATTATGTGTTGACGTTGAGTGGGGCGACAGCATGGTGGAAATAGGCATCGAAACAATGATGAAGAATAAGGGGAGAAAATCAAAAACAAAATTTGGGTGAGGATTAATATTAGTTACAGAAAGGCGATAAGAATAGGAAAAAAGATGATAAGGATATGAAAAAGCGACAAAATTTGATGCATTTATGATGATTTTATTGCCTTTTCCAAAATTTTATAGCTTTTTGAATTTTATCACTTTTTAAAAATTTTATCGCTTTTCATAAATTATTATCACCTTTTTTCAAAAATTTATCACCTTTTGAGCGATTATGTTGCCTTTTTAGCAATTTAAGGGTAATTACTGTTGGGTTTCGGGAGCCAAACAGCGCAGCGGAATTTAATCGAAACCCTCCAGGATCCAAGTGAAACAGGGTAAACCGGGTGTTCGAAAATTTCATACCTAATTTTCGGTTGAGATCTCTCACTCAGCTGTAGAGTCGAATAACAAAACCTGAACAATTGACGTGTTCAGGCTCTCTCTGGTATCCACACGAGCCTATCGGGATCACCACGCTTCCACCACGTCCCGGCAGATGCGTTTCTCTTGCGCTCGCAGTGCTAGCTTGCGTCCTCCAAGGAATTGCAAGAGAAGAGTGCGGCTGTCCTTTTGGGAGGCTAGGGCAAGGAGACCTGCGAATTTCTCACTTAAAAGTTGTATTTATAGTGAGACTCAACTTCCAGGCCTAATGGGTTTCAAAGCCCTAATCCAATTAGGATTTAATTTCGGGCTTAATAATGGCTCAACTCTTGGGCCCATTATTAATACGAAATTAAAGTGAAACCATAACCCAAATAATTAGCCCATGCACTCTAATGATCCAAATAGCTCTATGTGTGCGACGCAATAGGCTCTTGCCATGTTGGCAATGATCATAAATCACATTTATGATCATAAGCAATGAGCAGTGTCTAGCAACACATCATTGCTACCCAAGTGACAAGATTGTTGATGATTCGACTAAACCTTTATGATCATCACCGATATATGCCATTGTCCCTTTGTCCAAGATATCAAGACTAAGCACGAGACATGGAATGTGTCACTCTCGTATAGCCCAATCTTTGGTTTCTTGATTACCGAGTAGACCAACTTAAACTGATGACATTGATATCATATATCAACTCATCCGAGCATGGCCATGCATTTTCTAAGTCTCACTCTATCAAGGGGCCCGAAGATATCACTCCCGTTACATAGGAGGGACAAATCCCATCTTGATCATACAAATCCCTCCGCATGATATGTGACATACCCAATGACCTCCTTCAAGTTCACTCAGTTACGAGCAACAAAGGAAAGTATCAAAGTATGTGACTCACATGTAGGGAACCTTGATGATCTTAGGTCGAAGGACTACATATACCATGATCACTATGAGAATCACTTATGACACTCATATAACGATCCATGTAGTGTTCTCATGGTGGGTCGGTCCAGTACACAAGTTCTCCAACTTGTACCCATATGTAGACTACATATCTCATATTAGTCTCCACATATGCTAGTCGTTATGTATTATTGCAACCCGCTCCACAATAATACTAGACCAGGGACGTTTAAGAATATCATTATTCTAGGGTTACAATTATGTTTATTACGTTACGCAGAAACAAAACAACAAACATAATTGCTGGATTAATGCCTCAATAAAATATCATGACTCAATGTGCAAAAATACAATCATCTCATGATTGGCCTTTTGGGCACAACACTAACAATCTCCCACTTGCACTAAAAGCCAATCATCCATGTATCTAATACCGATGGACCTAGAATGGCTATCATGCTTCTGCTGCGTAAGGGGCTTTGTCAGTGGATCAGCAATGTTGCTGTCTGTCGAAGTCCTGCATATCCTTACATCACCCCTCTCGATGATCTCCCTGATGAGATGATAGCGTCGGAGTATGTGTTTGGATCGCTGGTGAGATCGAGGTTCCTTAGCCTGTGCGATTGCTCCATTGTTGTCACAATAGAGCTCTATCGGGTCGGTAATGCTTGGAACCACTCCAAGTTCAGTGATGAACTTCTTGATCCAAACTGCCTCATTCGCAGCATCAGAGGCGGCAATGTACTCAGATTCTGTTGTAGAGTCAGCTACTGTCTCTTGCTTTGAACTCTTCCAACTCACAGCACCACCACCAATACAAAACACATAACCAGATTGTGATCTAAAATCATCCTTATCGGATTGGAAGCTTGCATCGGTGTAACCCCTTACAACGAGCTCATCTTCACCTCCAAAGACCAAGAATGCATCCTTAGTCCTTCGTAAGTACTTAAGGATGTTCTTAACAGCTGTCCAGTGACTCTCACCGGGGTTCGATTGGTACCTACTCGTCATGCTCAAAGCATATGAGACATCGGGACGAGTACATATCATGGCATACATGATAGATCCAATTGCTGAGGCATATGGAATCTTACTCATGCGCTCTCTCTCCTCGGGTGTACTCGGACACTGAGATCTAGAAAGAGTGATACCATGTGACATGGGCAAGAATCCTTTCTTGGAATCTTGCATGCTAAACCTCTTTAGCACCTTGTCAATATATGTACTTTGACTTAGGCCAAGAAGCTTTCTAGATCTATCTCTATAGATCCTGATGCCTAACACATAGGCTGCTTCACCCAAGTCCTTCATAGAGAAACATTTCCCTAGCCAAGTCTTCACAGACTGTAGCTCAGGAATGTCATTCCCGATGAGTAGTATGTCATCTACATACAACACCAAGAAGACAATAGCGCTCCCACTAACCTTCTTGTAGACACAAGGTTCATCTTCATTTTTGATAAAACCAAACTCTTTGATTGCATCATCAAAACGAAGATTCCAACTTCGAGAAGCTTGCTTCAGTCCATAAATGGACCTTTGCAACTTGCACACTTTATTGGCATTCTCAGGAGTGACAAAACCCTCAGGTTGTGTCATGTACACATCCTCAAGTAGCTTTCCATTTAGGAATGCAATTTTGACATCCATTTGCCATATCTCATAATCATAGTGTGCAGCAATAGCAAACAAAATTTGGATGGATTTAAGCATAGCAACTGGTGAAAAAGTTTCATCATAGTCAATACCATGAATTTGCTTGAAACCTTTTGCAACCAATCGTCCCTTAAAGGTAATCACATTACCATCCATGTCAGTTTTCTTCTTGAAAACCCATTTGCACCCTATGGGTTTTACCCCTTCAGGTGGGTCAACCAAAGTCCATACTTGGTTTTCATACATGGATTCCATCTCGGATTTCATGGCCACTAGCCACTTCTCAGAGTCAGGCCCCGACATAGCTTGTTGGTAGGTTGTGGGCTCATCCTGATCCATGAGCATCACATCACCGGTGTGAGTCACGAGAAATCCATATCTCTCGAGCTCACGCCGAATCCTACTAGACCTACGTGGGCTCTGTGCTACAGGAACAGACTCTTGAACAACATCATGCGGTGTCTGTTCAGGTTCCATTTCAGGTTCGATGTCTCCTTGTTGTTCTTGAATTTCTTCAAGTTCTAGAACTCGGTTTAGTGTAAAAGCGGCTGTCTCTAAAGCATGTCCCCAAAAGGAGTTTGGAGGTCAGCTTGACTCATCATAGAGTGAACCATTCCATTGAGGTGTACCTGGTGGAGTGAGTTGTGATACTATACCACACTCCTTCAGATAGTCAAGGAATTCTTGATCCAAGTACTTTCCACCTCGATCTGATCGAAGCACGTTAATACTCTTCCCGAGTTGATTCTCCACTTCATTCTTGAATTCTTTGAACTTTTCAAAGGATTTTGAACAAATGTGATATCCACATCCAATATCCAATACCCAAGATGAAGAAGTAGAAAATGTAGCCTCTATAACAAAAATACCTGAAGTAGAAGTCTGGTTGATCATCGAAACTAGAAAAAATAATTCTGGTCTCACTAGTAACTTAGAATAAATAAATTTGTAGTTTAGCAGTAAAAACCAGGTCGAATCCCAAGGGAAATTTTTGTACTGAAAGCTTTCTATCAGAAAACTGAAATAAAATATTGGGGGGTTTTCTTGAATTAAATGTTGAAATAAATTAACTGTAGAATTAAAATAAAAGTAACCAATATTAAAAATGCTTAGTCCAGGGTTGATTATCCATTCCAATCACGCAGTTGATCATCGAAAAAAAATAACTCTTTAATTCAAACAAATAAACTGGATTATCTTTAAAGATAAAAAGAACCCGAAGAATTCAATAGTAAAATTAACCAGAAAAAGCTTCAGAGTAATTTCTTAATTTTGAGTGACCAGATATTGAAAAGCAATTTCTAATAAACCCAAAATTAGCATTAAGAACTGTTAGTGTTGTGCCCAAAAGCCAATCATGAGATGATTGTATTTTTGCACATTGAGTCATGATATTTTATTAAGGCATTAATCCAGCAATTATGTTTGTTGTTTTGTTTCTGCGTAACTTAACAAACATAATTGTAACCCTAGAATAATGATATTCTTAAACGTCCCTGGTCTAGTATTCTTGTGGAGCGTCCTATGTAACAGGAGTGATATCTTCGGGCCCCTTAATAGAGTGAGACTTAGAAAATGCATGGCCATGCTCGGATGAGTTGATATATGATATCAATGTCATCAGTTTAAGTTGGTCTACCCGGTAATCAAGAAACCAAAGATTGGGCTATACGAGAGTGACACATTCCATGTCTCATGCTTAGTCTTGATATTTTGGACAAAGGGACAATGGCATATATCGGTGATGATCATAAAGGTTTAGTCGAATCACTGACAATCTTGTCACTTGGGTAGCAATGATGAGTTGCTAGACACCACTTATTGCTTATGATCATAAATGTGATTTATGATCATTGCCAACATGGTATGAGCCTATTGGGTCGCACACATAGAGCTATTTGGATCATTAGAGTGCATGGGCTAATTATTTGGGTTATGGTTTCACTTTAATTTCATATTAATAATGGGCCCAAGAGTTGAGCCATTATTAAGCCCGAAATTAAATCCTAATTGGATTAGGGCTTTGAAACCCATTAGGCTTGGAAGTTGAGTCTCGCTATAAATACAACTTTTAAGTGAGAAATTCGCAGGTCTCCTTGCCCTAGTCCCCAAAAAGGACAGCCACACTCTTCTCTTGCAATTCCTTGGGGGACGCAAGCTAGTACTGCGAGCGCAAGAGAAACGCATCTACTGGGACGTGGTGGAAGCGTGGTGATCCCGAGAGGCTCGTGTGGATACCATAGAGAGCCTGAACACGTCAACTGTTCAGGTTTTGTGATTCGACTCTACAGTTGAGTGAGAGATCTCAATCGAAAATTAGGTATGAAAATTTTCGAACACCTGGTTTACCCCATTTCACTTGGATCCTGGAGGGTTTCGGTTAAATTCCGCTGCGCTGTTTGGCTCCCGAAACCCAACAGTGGTATCAGAGCTACTGGTGAAACCCTAAATCGGGATTGAGTGTTGAATCGCATGATGCTATGTGTTCGATTGGTTTTCGGCCATGATTAATTAGATTGATTCATGATGCATGAAACCGAAATTCGTAATGAACATATGAGATATATGAAGAAACGACACAAATTGGTTAATGAGATTAACCCGAAATTGATAGGTATGAGATACCTATATGGATTAGGATTCTTGCAATAGTTGCAAAAACCCTAGGTTTGTTCGGATTCGGCCTATTCGGGCACCGAAAGTAAGGTATTTTTGGTGGCTCGAATGGAGGAGTCTCGGGTGCCTACTTGGTCGAAATAGAAGATTTCGGCCTAAGCAATTGTAAGACAATTTTTTGCGCCGGGGGGCGCTGCCCCCCGCAAGGGCAGCTCCCCTTGACCCCGTCCGCTGACCGGTCAACAGAACCACCGCCCGCTGACCGGCCAGCGGGACCGCCGTATGCGAAGCGCCACATAAATAAAAACTGGTTAATCAATGCGCAAAAATTGGCATGCATCTTTGTTGAATGAGATTTGACATGATATGCTGATTGGTGTTTGAAGCATGGTGCATGGTTATAGCCCTTGATTGGTTGTACTTGTAAATACGGCCTGCGAGTCGTGCCTTTTCTTATCACTCTCATTGTACATTCTCTTCTCACCTTACTCCCCTCGAATGTAACTCGAGGTTTCTATTATTGATGTAATGGTGCATTATGGGATCATGCAAGGAGGTATGTCCAAGGAGGTGACAACAAAAGGGCAGCCAAGAAAGGAAGAGAAGGAGCTTAATAAAAGTCCTTATTAAATGAATTAAAATACATGACTCTTACACTGCATATTTACTGTTGTAGATAACCATGGCACAAAACACATCGACACTTTCGTTGCGATCGATCCTTGAGAAGGAAAAACTGAATGGGACCAACTTTCTCAAATGGTACCGAAACTTGAGGATAGTCCTCAAACAAGAGAGAAAGGCTTATGTCCTAGAGCAGCCCATTCCGAATGAGCCTGCTGCCACTGCTCCAAGAGCTGAAAGGGATGCTCACAAGAGGCATTCTGATGATGCTTTGGATGTTGCATGCCTCATGCTTATTACCATGGAATCTGAGCTTCAGAAGCAACATGAGAACATGGGGGCGTTCGATATGATCGAACATCTCAAAATGCTTTTCCAAGAGCAAGCTAGGCATGAGAGGTTTGAGACCTCTAAGGCATTGTTTCAGTGCAAGATGTCTGAGGGAAGTCCCGTGGGTCCTCATGTGCTCAAGATGATTGGGTACATTGAGAATCTTGAGAATTTGGGATTTGCTCTTCAGAAAGAGTTGGCTATTCGATGTAGTCTTGCAATCGTTGCCTGAAAGCTACAGTCAGTTCGTCATGAACTATAACATGAACGACCTTGACAAGTCCCTTCCCTGAATTGCTCAACATGTTGAGAACTGCTGAGCAAAACCTTAAGAAGGCTAAGCCCATTTTGATGGTTCAAAAGGGCAAGGGAAAGGGAAAAGCCAACAAGAAGAAGGATAAAGCTAATGGAAAGTCCAATGCTAGTTCTTCTTCAGCTGCACTGAAACCAAAGGGTGGTGTGGCAAAGGAAGGGGAGTGCTTCCATTGTAAGCAACCTGGACACTGGAAGCGCAACTGCAAGCTCTATCTTGAAGAACTTGCTAAGGAAAAGGGAAGTAAGACTTCCACTTCAGGTATTTTTGTTATAGAGGCTAACTTTTCTACTTCCTCATCTTGGGTATTGGATACTGGATGTGGATCTCACATTTGTGCAAATGTGCAGGATCTAAGTAAGTAGAAGTAGAAGATTGGCCCGAGGTGAAGTGGACCTACGTGTTGGAAATGGAGCAAGGGTTGCTGCCTTAGCCGTAGGGACTTATGTTCTCACTTTACCTAGTGGATTAGTTTTAGAATTAGACAACTGCTACTTTGTGCCTACTATTAGTAGAAATTTGATTTCTGTTTCTTGTTTGGACAAGAAAGGTTTTTCATTTATAATAAAGGACAAATGTTGTTCTATTTATTTGAATGAAATCTTTTATGGTAGTGCTCAACTTAGCAATGGGTTGTATGTTCTAGACCTCGAAGATCCAATCTATAATGTGAATACCAAGAAGGTCAGATTAAATGATTCAAACCCGACCTATCTCTGGCACTGTCGCTTGGGCCATATAAATGAGACCCGCATATCCAAGCTCCATAAGGATGGACTCTTGGACTCATTTGATTTTGAATCATATGAGACATGTGAGTCATGTTTGTTGGGCAAGATGACCAAAGCCCCATTCACAGGGCAAAGTGAAAGGGCTAATGACTTACTAGGACTCATACATAGTGATGTATGTGGCCCTATGTCTACACAAGCTAGAGGAGGTTTCCAATACTTCATTACTTTCACTGATGACTTCAGCAGATATGGCTATGTGTATCTTATGAGACACAAGTCAGAATCCTTTGAAAAGTTCAAAGAATTCAAGAATGAAGTAGAGAATCAACTCGGGAAGAGTATCAAAGTGCTTCGATCAGATCGAGGTGGAGAGTACTTGGATCGAGAATTCCTTGACTATCTGAAGGAGTGTGGTATAGTATCACAACTCACTCCACCAGGTACACCTCAATGGAATGGTGTATCTGAAAGGAGAAATCGAACTCTGTTAGACATGGTTCGCTCTATGATGAGTCAAGCTGACCTTCCAAACTCCTTTTGGGGACATGCTCTAGAGACAGCCGCTTTTACACTAAACCGAGTTCCATCTAAATCGGTTCAAAAGACACCATATGAGATATGGAGTGGGAGGCGTCCCAATTTGTCTTTTATGAAGATTTGGGGCTGTGACGCTTATGTGAAACGTCAATCCTCTGACAAACTAGGGCCCAAATCTCAAAAATGCCTTTTTGTTGGGTATCCCAAAGAAACAAAGGGTTACTATTTCTACAATCCTTCTGAGCAAAAAGTGTTTGTTGCTCGAACTGGTGTCTTTTTAGAGAAAGAGTTTATCTCTAAAGGAACTAGTGGGAGGAAAGTAGAACTTGAAGAAATTCAAGAACAACAAGGAGACATCGAACCTGAAATGGAACCTGAACAGACACCACAAGATGTTGTGGTTCAAGAGTCTGTTCCTGTAGCACAGAGCCCACGTAGGTCTGGTAGGATTCGGCGTGAGCCCTGAGAGATATGGATTTCTCGTGACTCACACTGGTGATGTGATGCTCATGGATCAGGATGAGCCCACAACCTACCAACAAGCTATGTCGGGGCCTGACTCTGAGAAGTGGCTAGTGGCCATGAAATCCGAGATGGAATCCATGTATGAAAACCAAGTATGGACTTTGGTTGACCCACCTGAAGGGGTAAAACCCATAGGGTGCAAATGGGTTTTCAAGAAGAAAACTGACATGGATGGTAATGTGATTACCTTTAAGGGACGATTGGTTGCAAAAGGTTTCAAGCAAATTCATGGTATTGACTATGATGAAACTTTTTCACCAGTTGCTATGCTTAAATCCATCCGAATTTTGTTTGCTATTGCTGCACACTATGATTATGAGATATGGCAAATGGATGTCAAAACTGCATTCCTAAATGGAAAGCTACTTGAGGATGTGTACATGACACAACCTGAGGGTTTTGTCACTCCTGAGAATGCCAATAAAGTGTGCAAGTTGCAAAGGTCCATTTATGGACTGAAGCAAGCTTCTCGAAGTTGGAATCTTCATTTTGATGAATGCAATCAAAGAGTTTGGTTTTATCAAAAATGAAGATGAACCTTGTGTCTACAAGAAGGTTAGTGGGAGCGCTATTGTCTTCTTGGTGTTGTATGTAGATGACATACTACTCATCGGGAATGACATTCCTGAGCTACAGTCTGTGAAGACTTGGCTAAGGGAAATGTTTCTCTATGAAGGACTTGGGTGAAGCAGCCTATGTGTTAGGCATCAGGATCTATAGAGATAGATCTAGAAAGCTTCTTGGCCTAAGTCAAAGTACATATATTGACAAGGTGCTAAAGAGGTTTAGCATGCAAGATTCCAAGAAAGGATTCTTGCCCATGTCACATGGTATCACTCTTTCTAGATCTCAGTGTCCGAGTACACCCGAGGAGAGAGAGCGCATGAGTAAGATTCCATATGCCTCAGCAATTGGATCTATCATGTATGCCATGATATGTACTCATCCCGATGTCTCATATGCTTTGAGCATGACGAGTAGGTACCAATCGAACCCCGGTGAGAGTCACTGGACAGCTGTTAAGAACATCCTTAAGTACTTACGAAGGACTAAGGATGCATTCTTGGTCTTTGGAGGTGAAGATGAGCTCGTTGTAAGGGGTTACACCGATGCAAGCTTCCAATCCGATAAGGATGATTTTAGATCGCAATCTGGTTATGTGTTTTGTATTGGTGGTGGTGCTGTGAGCTGGAAGAGTTCAAAGCAAGAGACAGTAGCTGACTCTACAACAGAATCTGAGTACATTGCCGCCTCTGATGCTGCGAAGGAGGCAGTTTGGATCAAGAAGTTCATCACTGAACTTGGAGTGGTTCCAAGCATTGCCGACCCGATAGAGCTCTATTGTGACAACAATGGAGCAATCGCACAGGCTAAGGAACCTCGATCTCACCAGCGATCCAAACACATACTCCGACGCTATCATCTCATCAGGGAGATCATCGAGAGGGGTGATGTAAGGATATGCAGGACTTCGACAGATAGCAACATTGCTGATCCACTGACAAAGCCCCTTACGCAGCAGAAGCATGATAGCCATTCTAGGTCCATCGGTATTAGATACATGGATGATTGGCTTTTAGTGCAAGTGGGAGATTGTTAGTGTTGTGCCCAAAAGCCAATCATGAGATGATTGTATTTTTTGCACATTGAGTCATGATATTTTATTAAGGCATTAATCCAGCAATTATGTTTGTTGTTTTGTTTCTGCGTAACGTAATAAACATAATTGTAACCCTAGAATAATGATATTCTTAAACGTCCCTGGTCTAGTATTATTGTGGAGCGGGTTGCAATAATACATAATGACTAGCATATGTGGAGACTAATATGAGATATGTAGTCTACATATGGGTACAAGTTGGAGAACTTGTGTACTGGACCGACCCACCATGAGAACACTACATGGATCGTTATATGAGTGTCATAAGTGATTCTCATAGTGATCATGGTATATGTAGTCCTTCGACCTAAGATCATCAAGGTTCCCTACATGTGAGTCACATACTTTGATACTTTCCTTTGTTGCTCGTAACTGAGTGAACTTGAAGGAGGTCATTGGGTATGTCACATATCATGCGGAGGGATTTGTATGATCAAGATGGGATTTGTCCCTCCTATGTAACGGGAGTGATATCTTCGGGCCCCTTGATAGAGTGAGACTTAGAAAATGCATGGCCATGCTCGGATGAGTTGATATATGATATCAATGTCATCAGTTTAAGTTGGTCTACTCGGTAATCAAGAAACCAAAGATTGGGCTATACGAGAGTGACACATTCCATGTCTCGTGCTTAGTCTTGATATCTTGGACAAAGGGACAATGGCATATATCGGTGATGATCATAAAGGTTTAGTCGAATCATCGACAATCTTGTCACTTGGGTAGCAATGATGTGTTGCTAGACACCGCTCATTGCTTATGATCATAAATGTGATTTATGATCATTGCCAACGTGGCAAGAGCCTATTGGGTCGCACACATAGAGCTATTTGGATCATTAGAGTGCATGGGCTAATTATTTGGGTTATGGTTTCACTTTAATTTCATAGCGCTGTTTGGCTCCCGAAAACCAACATTGTCAAGGTCGTTCATGTTATAGTTCATGACGAACTGACTGTAGCTTTCAGGCAACGATTGCAAGACTACATCGATAGCCAACTCTTTCTGAAGAGCAAATCCCAAATTCTCAAGATTCTCAATGTACCCAATCATCTTGAGCACATGAGGACCCACGGGACTTCCCTCAGACATCTTGCACTGAAACAATGCCTTAGAGGTCTCAAACCTCTCATGCCTAGCTTGCTCTTGGAAAAGCATTTTGAGATGTTCGATCATATCGAACGCCCCCATGTTCTCATGTTGCTTCTGAAGCTCAGATTCCATGGTAATAAGCATGAGGCATGCAACATCCAAAGCATCATCAGAATGCCTCTTGTGAGCATCCCTTTCAGCTCTTGGAGCAGTGGCAGCAGGCTCATTCGGAATGGGCTGCTCTAGGACATAAGCCTTTCTCTCTTGTTTGAGGACTATCCTCAAGTTTCGGTACCATTTGAGAAAGTTGGTCCCATTCAGTTTTTCCTTCTCAAGGATCGATCGCAACGAAAGTGTCGATGTGTTTTGTGCCATGGTTATCTACAACAGTAAATATGCAGTGTAAGAGTCATGTATTTTAATTCATTTAATAAGGACTTTTATTAAACGATACTCCCACTATTTTCCTCAAAATAATAACCCTCGATATTATTTCGGAACACCTCGGCGCTAAGGTATTCTAGTGGGCCAAGATCCATATTTGATCTCAACCTGAGTCAGCTTTGGCTTTTCTCTCAAGTTACAGCTATTTAGGTAGGCAACTCTTTGCCAATTGCATCTTATGCAACTCTTGGATAGTTTGGAGAACAACACTTGTCCAAGCTCATCTCATGAGCTTAAGCCCAACTCTATGCCTCTAAGTCCCTAATCCTATTAGGATGACTTAGTTAAGTCAGACCCAAAGTTAGCAATTTGGATATCACTATTATCCCATCGCGCCTTACCAAGATGAACATAGGTGCTTTGCTTTGGCAAACCCACCTAATGTTGATCAAAGTCTTGACGAGTGCCAACATTTGGAAGGCATCACATTTATGACTTAATATTTGTTTGAGGGATTTTTTTCATTTTGATCTCACCAATATGTTATCTCCGGTTGTCTTATACATGCATCACATACAAATATAAAACATGCATCTCATGCGTACAAGAAAGTAAATGTGACATGGTTATAGCCCAAACTATGCGATATTCTAAAGCCAATAAGAATATCATAAAAGCCTAAGAAAAGAAAAGAGTCTTCACAAGCTCCTTATCTTCCTTTCTTGGCTGCCCTTTTGTTGTCATCTCCTTGGACATGCCTCCTTGGATGATCCTTAGACATACAACCTTGGATGATCCCATAATGCACTATTACATCAATAATAGAAACCTCGAGTTACATCCGAGGGGAGTAAGGTGAGAAGAGCATGTACAATGAGAGTGATAAGAAAAGGCACGACTCGCAGGTCGTATTTACAAGTACAACCAATCAAGGGCTATAACCATGCACCATGCTTCAAACACCAATTAGCATATCATGTCAAATCTCATTCAACAAAGATGCATGCCAATTTTCGCGTGTTGATTAACCAGTTTTTATTTATGTGGCGCTTCGCATACGGCGGTCCCGCTGGCCGGTCAGGGCGGTGGGCGGTGGTTCCGCTGACCGGTCAGCGGACGGGGTCAAGGGGAGCCGCCCTTGCGGGGGGCGTGGGGGGCAGCGCCCCCCGGCGCAAAAAATTGTCTTACAATTGCTTAGCCCGAAATCTTCTATTTCGACCAAGTAGGCACCCGAGACTCCTCCATTCGAGCCACCAAAAATACCTTACTTTCGGTGCCCGAACAGGCCGAATCCGAACAAAGCTAGGGTTTTTGCAACTATTGCAAGAATCCTAATCCATATAGGTATCTCATACCATTCAATTTCGGGTTAATCTCATTAACCAATTTGTGTCGTTTCTTCATATATCTCATATGTTCATTACGAATTTCAGTTTCATGCATCATGAATCAATCTAATTAATCATGGCCGAAAAGCAACCGAACACATAGCATCATGCGATTCAACACTCAATCCCGATTTAGGGTTTCACCAGTAGCTCTGATACCACTGTTGGGTTTCGGGAGCCAAACAGCGCAGCGGAATTTAACCGAAACCCTCCAGGATCCAAGTGAAACGGGGTAAACCGGGTGTTTGAAAATTTTCATACCTAATTTTTGGTTGAGATCTCTCACTCAACTGTAGAGTCGAATCACAAAACCTGAACAGTTGACGTGTTCAAGCTCTCTATGGTATCCACACGAGCCTCTCGGGATCACCACGCTTCCACCACGTCCCGGCAGATGCGTTTCTCTTGCGCTCGCAGTGCTAGCTTGCGTCCTCCAAGGAATTGCAAGAGAAGAGTGCAACTGTCCTTTTTGGAGGCTAGGGCAAGGAGACCTGCGAATTTCTCACTTAAAAGTTGTATTTATAGTGAGACTCAACTTCCAGGCCTAATGGGTTTCAAAGCCCTAATCCAATTAGGATTTAATTTCAGGCTTAATAATGGCTCAACTCTTGGGCCCATTATTAATACGAAATTAAAGTGAAACCATAACCCAAATAATTAGCCCATGCACTCTAATGATCCAAATAGCTCTATGTGTGCGACCCAATAGGCTCTTGCCACGTTGGCAATGATCATAAATCACATTTATGATCATAAGCAATGAGCGGTGTCTAGCAACACATCATTGCTACCCAAGTGACAAGATTGTCGGTGAATCGACTAAACCTTTATGATCATCACCGATATATGCCATTGTCCCTTTGTCCAAGATATCAAGACTAAGCACGAGACATGGAATGTGTCACTCTCGTATAGCCCAATCTTTGGTTTCTTGATTACTGAGTAGACCAACTTAAACTGATGACATTGATATCGTATATCAACTCATCCGAGCATGGCCATGCATTTTTCTAAGTCTCACTCTATCAAGGGGCCCGAAGATATCACTCCCGTTACATAGGAGGGACAAATCCCATCTTGATCATACAAATCCCTCCGCATGATATGTGACATACCCAATGACCTCCTTCAAGTTCACTCAGTTACGAGCAACAAAGGAAAGTATCAAAGTATGTGACTCACATGTAGGGAACCTTGATGATCTTAGGTCGAAGGACTACATATACCCTGATCACTATGGGAATCACTTATGACACTCATATAACGATCCATGTAGTGTTCTCATGGTGGGTCGGTCCAGTACACAAGTTCTCCAACTTGTACCCATATGTAGACTACATATCTCATATTAGTCTCCACATATGCTAGTCGTTATGTATTATTGCAACCCGTTCCACAATAATACTAGACCAGGGACTTTTAAGAAAATCATTATTCTAGGGTTACAATTATGTTTGTTAAGTTACGCAGGAACAAAACAACAAACATAATTGCTGGATTAATGCCTTAATAAAATATCATGACTCAATTTTGCAAAAATACAATCATCTCATGATTGGCTTTTGGGCACAACACTAACACATGGAATGTGTCACTCTCGTATAGCCCAATCTTTGGTTTTTTGATTACCGAGTAGACTAACTTAAACTGATGACATTGATATCATATATCAACTCATCCGAGCATGGCAATGCATTTTGTCACGCCCCAAACTGCCCCTGGCCCACCTGGGCCCGATTATCAGAGTAATGCAGCAGAAGTTACTTAAACGGAAGGGCTTAATTAAATATTTTGAGCACCTACGGCGTGACCCCGGGATCTATTCTGGTACTAGCTTGTTACTTAAATACTTTCAATATGTTGTCAAGGTGCTCTTCAGGAATGAGCTAATACCTATGTGGAATTCTAGTGTTCCATTTATGGACTTTACCACTTAGTCAGTTCACATGCATATCAAGTCTTTAGATGCCATCTCAACAACTAGAAAACAATATCCATGCGTATCCAGATTCACTGGAAATCTTTCCTTAGATGCACATACTCAACTAATTACACTCGTAATACAAGTAAAGCATACACTTAAGCCATTAAGTGCATAGAATGTGTGTCCATCAAGTGTACTAATCCAATGCATGGCAACCAAGAAGCCCATCTCATTATCAATTTTGCCATTTTTATGTCCATGAGCATCAGCCAAGTCTAGTACACATAACATGAATATCCATCATGGCATTCCATCTGCATAAAACCATGCAAACATGGCATATAATCATCCAAGGCTAATCACAATCATAATGGCAACAATAAAGCATCACCTACTTGGAAAGGAAAATGTACCAAGGATGCTATATGTCTCTAATTAGCCAGGTTCAGGTTTTACAGACCACGCTCTCATACTACCCAAACCTTGACTCATAATAACCTGGAACACATTCCAGCTTAATAGACCTTGTTCCCACAACTTCTAAACTCCATAAGCCTGCACAAGGAAGTCCAAACCATTAGCTTGATTCCCAAGCAATCTATACCACATAAGTCACTTAGAGTCAAATGAATATAATGAGCAATACTAATCACATACCCAACCCTTTAGCAAATTAAAAGAGTACTCCCGTACTCCTAGCTTGACCTTCAAGCAATCCATTTCCTACAAAATGTATATCAGCGCTGGTGAGTTTATAAAACTCAGTAAGGATCCCGACGGCATCCAATGCCTAGTGAGGTAATTATCTCATGACTTTCAAAGTCATCATATGGCTTCCAAAGCCTAAACTTGTGCCAAGAATGTAATGGCAATTAATCCATGTTCCTGCCAAGGAAAACACTAAAACAAAGAAAACACAAGATATAGCACAATAACAATAAAAATAAGAATATGGGTCAGCATGCACAAACAATTTCAGAGAAGCACGCAACTCAACACACACAACACTGTCCTTGTAACATCATGTTCCATGTCATTGTGGGCATCACAAGCATTAGCATAATCCATGCCACTAATCCCGGCATGCCATTTATTTTTTATAACCTACTGAGCGCTCCTTAGCCTGGGAATTTAGTTGGCCAAACCCAATTCCTAGCCCTAAATGCTTGCTAATTACTCATGAGTAAACTATAACCATAGTTGCCAAAGCAACACTACTTCATCCATTATATACTTATGTGCCCAATTATTCAACTAAGAAAGTATCATGAGTCCTCACAAAAAGTAACAACCACATAGCCCTATCATGCACACCTATGGTCAGTTGGTTCTTTGACCATCACATAGGGGCACTAATACTCACTATGAAATTTATGGAAATGTACCATGTAATAAGTGAGTATAGGAATCCTTACCAACATTTGTGTAACCTTTTTGCTCATTCTCTTTGCCTTGCTTTGCTTTGTTTGTTGTTGTAACTCTCTCTTTGCCTTAATGGACCTATAAAGCCCAAAATACTAACAAGTTACTTAATTGCTTTTCATTAAACAAGAGAACCATAATTTACCAAGCATACTTGGTTTAACTTACTCAACCTCACTTAAGGAGGTAAAGGCCCATTTAGCCTTTCTGTGAACTGAGGCCCAATTTTCTGTGAACTCAGGCCTACACTGGCCTTTTCTTGGAAATCCAGGCCCAATTTGCACTTTTCTGGAGTTCAGGCCCACTTGGCCTTTTCTGGAACTCAGGCCCACTTGGCCTTTTCTGGAACTCAGGCCCAACTGGCCTTCTCTGGAACTCAGGCCCACTGGGCCTTTTATTAATCCAAGCCCGCTTGGCCTTTTAATTAACTCAGGCCCACTTGGCCTTTTATCTTTTCAAGCCCACTCGGCCTTTTAATTCCTCAGGCCCACTTGGCCTTTTAATTTCTTTTCTGGACTTGGACCAGCTTAACATTTAGGCCCAATTTTACCTTTTCAGGATTTGGCCCATTTAACTTCTCCAGGATTTGGGCCCATATTAACCTTTTCCAGGATTTTAGCCCATTTGCCAATAATACCATTATAGCCCAAAATAGCCCATTTAAGAGTTTTTGGACCAAGAATACTTGGTTTTCAATTTGGGCCTTCAAATTTAACTCTTGGCCCAATTAGCCCCATTACTTCTTTCTTTTGCTCAATTTAGTCCCATACGTTTTCTAAGGACTCATTTATGCCAAGAACACTTGGCTAACACCAATTTTTCACCAACTTGTCATTATGGCCGAATCTATCATCACTTTCCTTTACCATTTTGGCATCACTTTTTACTGGGAACACCTAGATACCATGAACACATGGATTACACACACAACCACCAAAAATGGCACTTATGGCCAAACTTCTCTTTTTTTCGTCTTCATATTTACATAGGTACCATGAACACATGGTTTTGCACACAACTTCACAAAAGCACATCATGGCCGAATCTTCCATGGCTTGATTTTGCTTACCAAACTCCTCCTTTTGCATCCAACTCTTGGTTATGGCCTTTTACACTTACAAGAACATCTTTACTACCAAGAACACTTGGAAAAATGCACATACATGCCAAGATTCACACTTGGCCGAATATACTTCTTGCTGTTCCTTGCATCTTTTGCTTGTTTCCTTGCTTGGAATGCCATGTACACTCATGGCCAAAAATCCATCCTTGCTTTTTCTTGGAGTTCTCCTCAATTTCTTTGCTTCTTATGGCTTAAAATCGCCATCCAAGAAAACTTGAATTCACTTAAAAGCTTTCTTTGGCCGAAATTTGAGCTTGTTCTTCCTTGATGTTCTCCTTGATTTTCTTGCTCCTCATGGCTTAGAAACACCATACATGCTCATGAGCTCATGAGTAAAGCTCAAGAACACTAATTTCTCCATATGGCTGAAACTTTCAAGTGGGATTTCTTGAACATCTTGCTTGATTCATGCCCTAGATGGGTTTAGAAGTACGAAATCACTAAGAAAATGTGTTTGCATGTGTGAGGATGAGTGTTTCTAGTCATGGCCTAATGGTAGAGTGAAGGAAGAAGGTGAAGCTTGGAAGAACACTCATGGCCAAAACTTAGAGAGAAGAGAGAGCGTATGGCTTAGAGAGAGAGTGAAAGATGTGAAATGAGAGTGAAAATGAGGTGGAGTGGTGATGGGCGGCCATTTACTAGCAAATGCAACACCAAATGCAAACCAAATGCAAGGTGGCCGGCCATTTGAATTTCAAAATGGGAGAATTAGTCAAATGCAATAATCCTTGGACAAAAGAAAGTGGTGTCCCATCAAAACATCCCATTTGTTTAATTTATAGGGCATGGCTGAATTTTTGAATGGAAAAGGGGAGATTTAGTCAATTGCTCATTAAAGCATTGATTGGACAAGTGATGGTGGGGAGAATTAAATAATGTAAAGTAGGAGACAAAGACTAGTAAAAAATGATGGGCAAAATATTTGTTTATGGTGATGGTAGGGTCAAGTCCAAATGGACAATTTAAATAATGTGAGCAGAGGCTTATGTGGCCATTTTAAATAGCAAAAAATCATGGGATGGCCGGCCATGACTTAAAATGCCATGCAAAATGGTCTAATCCCTCCTTTGGCCCTCCACCTTTCTTCAATTGTTCAATTGAGTCCTCCCACAAACTTTTCCTTTGAGAAATTGAGTCCCTCAACTTTAATTTCCCTCATTTTCATCACCAAATCTCTTGGCCTAAGCCAAGCATAATTCCTAGAGTGTGCACACTCATTAATGCCCATTCATTAATTAATTCCATGTCTCCTTAATTTAATTGCTAAGTTTCCAAATTAGGAAACTTTTTATGCCACTCATCCACTCAACCCGGGACTTAGTCATCTAGCCCTTTCGGGTGTAACACATTTTCTAAGTCTCACTCTATCAAGGGGCCCGAAGATATCAGTCCTGTTACATAGGAGGGACAAATCCCATCTTGATCATACAAATCCCTCCGCATGATGTGTGACATACCTAATGACCTCCTTCAAGTTCACTCAGTTACGAGCAACACAGGAAATTATCAAAGTATGTGACTCACATGTAGGGATCCTTGATGATCTTAGGTCGAAGGACTACATATACCATGATCACTATGAGAATCACTTATGACACTCATAAAACGATCCATGTAGTGTTCTCATGGTGGGTCGGTCCAGTACACAAGTTCTCCAACTTGTACCCATATGTAGACTACATATCTTATATTAGTCTCCACATATGACTACATATCTTATATTAGTCTCCACATATGCTAGTCATTATGTATTATTGCAACCCGCTCCACAATAATACTAGACCAGGGACGTTTAAGAATATCTCTAGGGTTACGATTATGTTTGTTAAGTTACGCAGAAATAAAACAACAAACATAGTTGATGGATTATTGCCTTAATAAAATATCATGACTCAATGTGCAAAAAATACAATCATCTCATGATTGGCTTTTGAGCACAACACTAACAGTTTATACTTTAACTCACAAATCCAACTCAAATTCTAGTTTCTTTAATTCGGCCAAGCAAGCAATGGCAACATTAAGTCTTATTTTCTTAAGTTGAGAAGCTTGGGAGGTGGCCCAGGAGACTTTAACACAAGTTCATTAATTTCTTGCAGCAGATGCAAGGCCCAATACCACTAACTTGCACAACAAGCAAGGTTTTAATTGATTACTTGCATAACAAGCAAGGCAGCACTTAACAGAATTTTAAGTACATGCATGGTGTGCAGTTAAGTGTGCTACCTATATGGCAACCAAAAAGCCCACAGTATTTACTTTGAGTTTTGAAAACCACATGTTATATGCATATGTTCTTCTCGGCCAACACAAGATACAACATGGAGGTTCACAATTACATACCCAAACTCAAGCCCATAACCTTTCATTAAGGTGCCAAACCTTGGCCCAAGACATTTACATATAAACATACCCAAAACCATCCATAGTACATGCACATAACTTGGCATATAAGTCCAACAAAACCTACACTGAAGCTAGGTATCCAAGACTACATAAATATACACAAAAGGGGTAGTCCACCTAGTAAACACCATGGCTATATGCCATGAACCCGAGAGCTATCCATGCCAAGTTATGTACAAACCAAGACCATTAGTGGTCAAAGAGAACTTTAAGAATACCATGCAGGAGTACACATTGCAACACCAAGCCAATGGCCATATTCATGGTCATAAAAGTAAAAACTACAATCAAAGCCAAAGTCCAAGTGTCCATAGTGTCTTCCTAGATAGGTTCCCCACTTTACAAGCTTGCAAACATAGTCCATAAGTTTCGGCCAACACAAAATAAGACTTGTAATAGAACCAAACCAATAAGCCAAGCATACATTGGCACATACCTTGGAAAATAAGCAAACTAGTACTAAACTCAAGCACAAAGCAATTTAGTACTACTTAGGCCGAATGTCTTTGCCTGAAAAACAAATAGGATGGGCAGTGAGTAAAACTCAGTAGGATTCACTTTTATAATACAACTCAATTGAGAGTCTATTTAGTTAAGCTGAGTATTCACTCAAAGCTTACCCTCCCATTAGCTTAGCTCAACCTGCAAAACAAACACAAAGACAAGGAAAACCAAGAATATACATATACATGACAACTAACCATGGCATATAATCCACAATATCATAAATTGGGTTAGAAAGCACAAGGAAAGCACCCAAGCACATAATAACACACTCACACACCACATATTGCTCTCGGCCAAATATACCATAGATGTACCCATGTGCACTTTGCACACAAAACACCATCAAACACTCCACTTCCACTCAGAGCTCCAAAATGCTAAACAAATAGGCCACATTTACTTGCATTTCTAGTACATGTACATTAGTTAATTAGCTAATCAACAAGTTGACCGAATGTAATCTCAATAGCCCATCAAGCAACTAAGGTCATTTGGCAAATTTTAACCATCACTTAGCCACTCTAAACACTTGAACCATGGTAATTCACCAAGCATAATCAAGTGTTAGTGAACCCTACCTCAACAAGCTTTCGGCCACAAGCCAAACTTCCAATGCCCAAGTGTTCTTCACTCAAAATGCCTACCATAACAACAAATTGGCATCAACAACACTCACTCATGGATCAACTACCATGTATTCAATGAAGAACACCCAACTACACTAGTTCAAGCTCTCGGCCATAATGCCCAATTCCATACATTAATGTTCCTCATCAATCTAACCCATCATATAATCATCAAATCATCAATAACCTTGTTCATGGCACCATTACCATGTAATCAAGTGAAGAACATGAAATTACCTCAAATTGCACTTTTCGGCCAAACACCAACTTGCTCACTTTGATGTTCTTCACTCAAATTGGCCTAGCATAAGATCAAATAGGCATTAATATACCTTAATCATGGATTAATTTCCATGGAAACAAAGAAGAACATCAAGCTAAGTCATCCATCACTTTCGGCCAACAACAAACTTTCAAACCAACACAATACTTGCTCAATTAGCTTAACACAACAACAATTGAGTGCTTAAACACCTTGCTCATGGAAGAATTACCATGGAATCAAGGAAACACAAGGAATACCTTGGAACCCTAGCTTGATTTGGCTCGGCCCTTCACCAAAATTCAAGAACAGAGCTTGATTCCAAGTTGCCTTGTGCCGAAACTATCTTCCAAGCTTGAATCCTTCAAATGCCTTCAAGATTTCTTGAATTCAAGACCGATTTCTAAGGTGAGGCTTTCAAGAACACTTTCGGCCAAGTGAAGAGCAAAGTAACCTGAAATGGCAACCAAATGGCCTTGACTAGTTTCGGCCGAAAGACACATGTGTAATAGTTGGCTAATATGCTAACTTTTGCTTTCATTTCTTTGCATGAAACAATGATGCCCTCACTCATTCACGGTCACACTAGCACCATTAAAACATGTGTTCACTTAGGTACTTAAGTTTCTTCATGGCTCATAATGCCATGCACAAAATAGCACAAGTACTAAAGTGCCATAATTTCCCATGCAAAACCGGCCATAAGTCTAGTATAAAAACTAGTTAGTTTAACTAGTTAACTAGTGAATAGTTCTTTAGTGGTAGACAAGACATGACTAGTAATCATTGTTGTCCACTAAACTTGGTCTAGTCTTGCACTAGTCATCAAATAATCTTTCATGGCCGAAATCACCAACTTAAAGTTTGTAGTTTTAAATGTACCACTCATCTAAGTCTACAATTTGAACCCCTTTCTCTGTTTTCTGTCTGTTTTTCCATACTCCAGTCTCTGTGTCCAGTAAGCCCTGAAAGTTTCCAGCTTTGCACATAGATCACTGTACTAGTTTCCTTAGTTTTCCTTGGCCTAAGCCAGGCACTTAGGAAGTGCCTAACACTAAACCCGAATTTGATGGCTTTCATTACTTCCATGCCTTCGTGGCCGCGAATGACTACCCCAGCTCCCTGGTGCTCAGAGCTGGATGCCCCATCTATGAACAGGGTCCATTCTGGCTCACTTTTTCCAAGGTCAAATTGATCAGTCTCGGCGAAAGGTACTTCGGCAATGAAGTCTGCCAGGGCTTGGGCTTTTTTTGCTTTCCTTGGTTCATAAGTGATATCATACTCTCTGAGCTCTATGCACGATTTGGAAAGCCTTCCCGAATGGTCTACCCTCTTCATGACATCCCAAAGGGGTAGGTTACTTCGGACAATGATGGGATAAGCCTGAAAATATGGGCACAGTCTCCTACTTGCTTATACTAAGGCACAGATAGCTTTTTGTAGTAGGGGGTACCTAATTTCGGCGCAATGCAGAGATTTGCTCACGTAATAGACTGGCCATTGCACCGCTCCTTATTCCTTTATGAGAACCGAGCTCAATGCTTTTTCAGCAACAGCAAGGTATAGCACGAGGGGTTCTCCCTCTCGAGGTTGCCGAAGAGTGGGTAGTCGGGTCAGATAAACTTTGAGTTCTTCCCAGGCCTTTTGGCAATCCTCGTTCCAAGGGTGATCGTTGTTTTCGAGGTTGCCACTATTTTTTGCTGCCTTAGTGAGTACCTTAAAGAATGCTCGGCAGCGATCCCCATATCTGGAGATGAACCTGCTAAGGGAGGTTATTCTGCCCGTAAGCCTTTGCACATCTTTTGTTGTGACAGGAGTTCAAAATTCAAGTAGAGCTTTGACTTTTTCTGGGTTGGCATCGATACCCCTTTCCGATACCATAAATCCGAGGAACTTGCCCGAACTTACGCCGAAGATGCACTTCTCGGGATTGAGATGAATTCCGAATGCTCTAAGTTGGTGGAAAGTTTCCTCCAAGTCAGCAATGTGGCCACCAGGCAATCTGCTTTTGACTATCATGTCATCCACGTAGACTTCCATGTTTCTCCCTATTTGACTACTGAAGACCTTGTTCATCAGCCTCTGGTAGGTAGCTCCTGCATTTTTGAGCCCAAAGGGCATTCTTACGTAACAATACGTACCGATTTCAGTGATGAAGGCGGTTTTTTCCTCGTCCTCGGGGTTCATCTTGACTTGATGGTACCCACTAAAAGCATCTAGGAAGCTCAGGAGTCCATATTCAGCGGTCGAGTCCACCAGTTGATCTATCGGCGGGAGAGGATATGAATCTTTAGGACAAGCATCATTTACATTTCGGAAGTCTATGCACATTCGAAGCTTGTTGCTCCCTTCTTTCGTGGCGATGACTACATTGCTTAGCCATTCGGGGTATTTGACTTCCCTGATTACACCTGCATCTAACAGGTGTTGGACTTCAGTTTTGATGAAGTTGTTTTTGTGCGCCGAAAGGCTTCACTTCTTTTGGCGGAGCGGCTTTGCCTCTAGGTTTACTTTGAGGCTATGCTGTATTATGTTAGGGTCTACCCCAGGCATGTCTTTCAGCGAGTAGGCGAACAGATCTTTATTCGTTAGTAGGAAAGATACAAGCTTTTCCTTGTCTCCTTTGGCCAATTTTTTCCCTACTCGGGTGTTTCGGCCTGGGACAAGCTCTATCTCTTCCGTTTCTACTTTCTTGGGATCCTCTGTTCCTTGTTCTTCTGATTCTTGTGCGGGTAGCCCCTTCATTTTTGTATTCTGTGCACAATTCACCGCTGGGGCTTTTTTTGCCTTTACAAACACCTTTCGCACCTCCCCCTGGTCGATGAAGATCTCAGCATCTCCATCCTTGGTGGCGAAGGTGACAGTTAGGTACTTCACATCCGGGCGAATGTGGAGGTTTCCTTGCGTTTGCCTTCCAAGAATGGCATTATATGACGAAGGGACATCGATGACGATGAACCTTGTCATTATGGAGGTGAACAGCTCCTTCCTGTTGTTTGCTGAAGTTCCCTTCAGCATCAGGGGAAGATCTACCCATCCAAGGACGGGAAGTTCGGACGGCCCCACTCCAAAAGTAGGGGAAGTGACAGATTTGAGGTCGCTTCTCGATATCTCCAAGCTTGGTAATAGGTGGGAGAATAGGACGTCTGTGTTTGAGCCATCATCAAGTAGTACTCTCTTAACGTCCCAGCTTCCTATCCTTGCCATAATCAATAAAGGATCGTCATGGGGAAAAATGACGGTGGATCCGTGCTTTCGAGTGAGCTTCTTTGATGGATTCCCGTACTCCATTACCGAAATCTCTCTGGCTTTTCTTTTTCTTTCCACCGACGGCAACCCTGTGGTGATCACTTGTATTACTCCTGCTGGGGGCGGGGGACGCCTTTTCGGACTTCGGTTTCGATGCCTGTCGGAGTCGTACTCTTCGTCTTCTACCTTTCCTTCTTCTTCCTTCCTTCCCTTCGGGGAGGGAAAGCGCAGGTAATGCCGAAGTTGTCCTTGTTTTATCAGCATCTCTATGTACTTCCTCAGTTGGAAGCAATCTTCGGTATCATGCCCGTGGTCTCAATGGAATTGGCAGAATTTTTTCATATTCTTCTTGTTGTCCGAGGTCATGGCCCTCGGACGTTGAATCTGAGTCCCTTGCCTTTCCATCGCCATCAGGATGTTCATCCTCGTGGTGTTCAGGGGAGTGAAGGCAATTGGCTTCCTTCCCTTAAACTTCCGAGGACACCCACTTGTTTCAGTTGGGTAGCGAGTTTGCTGACTTGGTCCCTCGGCGCGGACATGATCGGACCTCGGGCCTCCCATTCTCAGTTCTTCGGCGGTCATGTGCTGCTCCGCTCTTCGGTAGAATTCACCGAGCGTGTCGGGGGGATCTTTGGAGAACTCGTAGAACAGCTGGGAGTCTCTCCGAAGCCCTCGTGTCATGGCCAAGATACGTATTTCCGGCCTGAAGTCTGGGACACTCAAGGCTTCCCTGTTGAACCTTTCGACATAGTCGCGTATGGTTTCACTATTTTTCTGCGCTAAATCAAACATTTGGATGGGCATTTTCGCCGTTGGGCGGCTCCCGATGAACTGCTGCGTGAAGGCAGCAGACAGTTCTTGGAACTCCATGATGCCTCCAGGAGCCAGCGAGTTGTACCACGCCGTGGCCGGCCCAGCAAGGGTGACCTCAAAGCATTTGCACAAGGTAGCATCATCAGCTCCGTGCAGTACCATACTGCGCTTATACTTGGTCAGATGAGCCTGGGGGTCGGTTCGGCCATCGTAGGTTTCCAGCCGAGGTACCCGAAAATCGCTTGGCATAGGTGCCTCGACCACTGTTCGGGTGAATGGTGACTCGTCTCCATTGAAGGTTTCTGACAATCTAGCCCAGACGGGCTTCCGAGCTACTTGTCTCTCCACCCTTTCTATCCTCTTTAGAATTTTCTCCATGAGGAGTGTGGCGCTAGGTTCTTCTTCCTGCTGTCGGTAGGCTTCTGGGAATGGAGACTGACGTCTTCTCTTTGGGGAATGACTTCGGCGCCGGGGAGATGGTGACTTTGCCTCAGGCGTGGAACTCCTTCGGCGGGGGGCCCTGGGTTGCTTTGTCCCTGTTTCTCCCACAAGTCGCGCCTTGAGGGGTATGTTTTCCGTTGAGGACTCATCGCGTTGATCCCCACTTCCCGAGCTCCGATGAGTTGATCGGGGGCTCTTCTCACGCCGAGGTGCCGGTGAAGAGGGCCTTCGTCCTGGGGTTGGTTGTGGCCACCTTTGGTCTAACTGCTGCGTCATTTCGGCCACAACAGAGCGCTGAAATTCACGCAGGAAGGCCATAGTAATAGTCAGTGGACGTTCGTCCTCAGGCGAGGAAGTCCCTGCCGTAGTTTGTTCGGCTGCCGGTTGAATTTCTGGCGCGGACGGGGACCTCGGGAGTCCCTTGTCCTTAGAACGCCGAGTTTCAACGACGGCGACCTGGGGGTGGTTTCCCACAGACGGCGCCAGATGATGCCCTTCAGCATCTCCTTCGTGTGTCATGGTGAAGGCGGCAGGGGCTTATGGAAATGGAGAGAGGTCCGGGACGAACGTACTCTGAGAAGATCACCTGAAAGTCACAGGAAGCAAGGGTTAGGAGGTCCCCGAAGTGTTTTTCCGGGGAGGAGCCTCCGACGCCCAAGTGAGTATTTTTTTAGGTAATCAGATGATAAAGAGTAAAGAAGTATCTTATCTCAAAAAGTGTCCTCCTTCTGGAATAATTACCAAGTATTTGTAGAGGGGTGAGTAGTAATAGTCCTTCTCAGATGGCTGGCCCAGACCATGACACGTGTTTGGCGGGATGTGTTCCATGTCTTTTGGGCAATAGAGGACACCTAGTCGGCATGGGCTGCCAGGCTAGGGCTCTGGGTGACCTAAAAGTGGCGTGCTAGAGTATCCCTGCAGGCGGTGTGTTAGGACGTGACTGGGGGCGGATTATCGGGGATATGTCAGAGGCTCCTTAAATGCTTATGTCGTACTCCCGAGGCCCCCTTTTTGGTAGAGGAGACCTCTTCGGAGAACTTGTCTTCCGAGGTCACTTTTGGTATCGCAGGAGTATATTTCCCGAAGGTGACCTTTCTCGGAGACACCCCCACTTCCGAGGATGGCTTACTCGTCCCCCCGAGGTTGGCATTGTCGTTTCCTGGAATGGAGAAACGCCGAGGCTGGATTTCGGGAGGTCAAACATCCTTCCTTCTATGGTGGGTGATTTCTCTTCCGAGGTTTGTGCTTTGTCCGAACCCGTGCCTTCGGGAGGTGATCAGCACCTTGGTTATCACTTGTCATGCAAGTAATCTATTAAAGCCTTGCTTGTTTTGCAGGTTGGTGGTATTGGGCCTTACTTCTGCTGCAAGTAATTATTGGACTTAATCATAAGCCTCTTGGGCCACCTCCCAGGCTTTTTACCTTAAGAAAATAAGACTTAATGGTAACTTTGGTTGTTTGGCCGAATTGAAGAACTTGAATTAAGTTATGGGTTTGGGAGTTAAACTTGAAATTTTGGGCCAGGGCCTGTGTGAGGTGTGACAAGTGCTCTGCCCTTTCTTCCTTCATGAGGACCGAACTTAACACCTTTTCAGTGACGGTGAGGTATACTATGAGGGGTTCCCCTTTCAATGGCTGCCAGAGTGGCGGCAGGTGAGTCAAGTAGACCTTAAGCTTTTCCCAAGCCTTTTGGCAGTCTTTGTTCCAAGGATGTACCTCGGTTCCGAGGCCACCGCCATTTTTCGCCGCTTTAGTAATGACCTTGAAGAATGGTCGGCAGTGGTCCCCATATCTGGAGATGAATCTGCTGAGGGACATAATTCTCCCTGTGAGTCTTTGCACATCCTTTGTTGTTGTGGGAGTTCGGAATCTCAGTAGGGCCTTGACCTTTTCTAGATTGGCATCAATACCTCTTTCCGACACCATGAATCCAAGGAACTTACCCGTGTTCACCCCAAACACGCACTTTTTGGGGTTGAGACGGATTCCGAAGATCCTCAGCTGACGGAATGTTTCCTCCAAGTCTGTGATATGACTACTAGGTAATTTGCTCTTAACTATCATATCATCGACGTAGACTTCCATGTTCCTCCCAATTTGGGAACTAAAGTCCCTGTTCATTAGCCTTTGGTAAGTGGCTCCTGCATTCTTAAGCCCGAAGGGCATTCTGACGTAATAGTATGTACCACCTTCAGTGATGAAGGCAGTTTTTTCCTCGTCTTCGAGGTTCATCTTGATTTGGTGATACCCACTGAAGGCCTCCAGGAAACTTAGGAGGCCATACTCGGCGGTTTAGTCCACCAACTGGTCTATTGGCGGTAGTGGGTATGACTCTTTAGGGCAAGCATCGTTTACATTTCAGAAGTCTATGCACATTTGGAGTTTGTCACTCCCTTCCTTTATGGAAAAAACTACGTTACTGAGCCATTCAGGATATCTGACTTCCCTTATTACGCAGGCCTCCACTAACCGTTGGACTTCAGATTTTACAAAGCTGTTCTTATGTGCCGAAAAGCTTCTTTTCTTTTGGCGCACGGGCTTCCCGTTAGGGCATACCTTAAGACTATGCTGAACTATGCGGGGGTCTACCCCAGGCATGTCCTTCGACGAGTAGGCAAACAGATCTTTGTTCATTAACAGAAAAGATACAAGTTTTTCCTTATGACCTTCGGCCACTTTTTTCCTTATTCGGGTATTTCGGTCTGGGACAAGTTCTATATCTTCTGTTTCTATTTTCTCGAGGTCTTCTGTTTCTTTTCTTTTTGCCTCTCCTGTGAGTACGACCTTCACTTTTTCTGTCCATTCACAACTCTTTGCTGGGGCCTTTCTTGCTTTGACAAACACCTTTCTCACTTCCCCTTGGTCGATGAAGATCTCAGCATCTCCATCCTTTGTGGCGAAGGTGACAGTCAGGTATTTCACATCTAGACGAATGTGAAGATTTCCTTGTGTCTGTCTTCCAAGGATGGCATTATACGACGAAGGGACATCTATGACGATGAACCTTGTCATCGTGGAGGCAAAGAGCTCATCCTTGTTCTGTAGTGACATTCCTTTTAACATCATGGGAAGGTCAATCCACTCGAGGACAGGGAGTTCGGATGGACCCACTTCAAAAGTAGGAGAAGTGATGGGTTTGAGATCGCCCCTCGAGATACCCAAGCTCAGCAGCAGACGGGAGAACAAGACGTCAGCATTAGAACCATCGTCCAGGAGTACTCTCTTGACGTCCCAACTCCCTATCCTTGCTATGACCAGCAGAGGGTCGTCATGAGGGAATATTATGGTAGATCCACCTTCCGAATAAGTTTTTTGATGGGTTACCGTATTCCATCACCGAGATCTCCTTGGCTTTTCTTTTCCTTTCTGTCGAGGGTAGTCCCATGGTGATCGTCTGTATTATTCCCGCCGGAGGTGGCGGATGCCTCCTGGGACTTCGGTTCCGACGTCTGTCAAAGTCAAATTCCTTGTGATCTCGTTTCCTCTCTTCTTCCCTCCTCCCCTTTGGGGAGGGCATTCGCAGGTAACATCGAAGTTGGCCTTACTTTATCAGGGACTCTATATACTTCCTCAACTGGAAGCAATCCTTGGTATCATGCCCATGATCCCGATGAAATTGGCAAAACTTTTTCATGTTCTTCTTGTTGTCCGAAGTCATGGCCTTCGGGCACTGAATTTGGGTTCCCTACCTTTCCATGGCCATGAGAATGTTCGTCCTTGTGGTTTTTAAGGGGGTAAAAGTCAGTGGCTTCTTCCCTCTTAGCTTCCGAGGTCGACCCCCTGATTCGGTTGGGTAGCGAGCCTATTGGATCAGCCCATCGGTACGGACGTGGTCCAGCTTTGGGCCTCCCATCCTCAGCTCTTCAGCTGTCATATGCTGCTCCGCCCTTTGGTAAAACTCACCGAGAGTGTCTGAGGGGTCCTTCGAGAACTCGTAAAACAACTGTCAGTCTCTCCACAGTCCCCGTATCATGGTGAGGATACGTATGTTTGGCCTGATGTCTGGCACGCTTAGGGCTTCCCGATTGAACCTTTCGACATAGTCGCGGATAGTTTCTCTACTCTTCTGTGCTATGTCAAACATTTGGACTGGTATTTTCACCATCGGCCTGCTTTCGATGAATTGTTGCGTGAAAGCGGTAGACAACTCTTGGAACCCCGTGATGGTTCCGGGGGCTAACGAGTTGTACCATGCCGTCGCCGGTCCGGAGAGGGTGACCTCAAAGCATTTGCACAAGGTGGCATCATCAGCACCGTGCAATACCATGCTGCATCTATATTTTGTTAAGTGAGCCTGGGGGTCACTTCGGCCATCGTAGGTTTCCAAACGAGGTACCCGAAAGTCACTTGGCATAGGTGCTTCGACTACTGTTCAGGTCAACGGCGATTCGTCTCCACTAAAGGTTTCTAACAACCTAGACCAGACGGGTTTCCGAGCTACCTGTCTTTCCACTCTCTCTAACCTCTTTAGAATTTTTTCCATGAAGAGTGTGGCGCTGGGCTCTTTTTCTTGTTGCCTGGCGACCTCCAGCAGTGGAGAGCGACGCCTCCTTTTTTGAGAGTAAGTTCGGCGCCGAGGGGATTGTGATTTCTCTTTTGGTGAAGAACTCCTTCGGCAGGGAGTCCTGGGCTGTTTGGACCCCATTTCTGCCGTGGGTCAGACCCCGGGGGGCATGTTTTCCGTCGAGGACTCGTCACGTTGGTCTCCGGTTCCTGAACTTCAGTGAGTTGACATCGGGCTTCTCTCTTGATGAGGTGCTGGCTAGGGGGCCTTCAATCCATAGGTGTTTGTGGCCCCCTTCGGTCCAGTTGTTACGTTATTTCAGCAATGACTGAGCACTGAAAATCATGCAGGAAGCTCATGGTAATGGTTAGAGGACGCTCATCCTCCGGCAAGGAAGTTTCTGCAGTTGGTTGCTGGGTCGCCGGCTGAGCCTCCGACGCAAAGGTGGACTTCGGGAGCCCTTTGTCTTTTGAACGCTGAGTCTCTACGACGGTGACCTGGGAAAGATTTCCCACAAACGGTGCCTAGTTATGCCCATCGGCATCTTCTTTGTATGACATAGTGAGACGGGGAGGGACTTCTGGTGAGGGAGGAACGCCTGAACGATATGTTTCCAGGGAGAGATTGCCTGAAACACTAAAAGAATAAAGGTTAGGAGGTCCCCAAAGTATTTTTTCGGGGAAGAGCCTCTGACGCCCAAGTCAGTATTTTTGGAGACTAAAAGTAGTAGGAATATGAAGAGAAAAATGTCTTTTTTCGTCTACTAGAGCCATTTCCCCTATATATAGGAGGATATGGATGAATAAATCTGCCTAACATAACCCGCTCAGATTGTGCCATGTGTTTGGTCGGATGCAACCCATACCTTCGAGTGTGGGGGCCTCTAGCCATCTATAGGCCGTTCTGACCAAAGGTCAAGACTAGGGTAGAACTGCATGAAGGACGTGGCCGGCAACGGTGTGTCAGAGCGTGTATGAGGGCGGCGTGTTGTGTACGAGGGCGGCATATTAGAGGCTCCTTAATTGTTTGTGCCATACTACTAAGATCCTTTCGATAGAAGAGAACTCTTCTGGATAGGAGGACTTTCTTCCAAGATCATCTCAGTAATCCAGGAAACCCCTCGCCAAGGATGGTCCCCTTCGTGGACGCTCTTCCCTGCCGAAAGTGGTGAGTCTTTCTATCCCGAAGCCGGTTTGATCACCTTACCGAGGATGGAGATGCACCGTATTCTCGAGGTCGGTACTGTCATTTCCAGGGGTGATGGTGGATCACCGAGGTCGGATGTTCAAAGGGCCAGACCCCCTTTTTTTCCGAAGTCTATGCTCGTGTTCCTCGTGGGTGATGCTCGGCTTTTCGAGGGTGGTGCTCGGCTTTCTGAGGGCGGTGCTTTGCCCGAGCTTATGGGTTTGAAGGGTGATAGCACTTTGGCTATTAGCTATGTACATGTATAAACCATGTTCTGATACCAACTTCCGTTACCCACTCCGTGGTAGTCCAGTTATAGTGCCAAAACTGTGCATTTAAACTCCCAGGTTTGGTGTGTCCGGTAGGTCATCAGAACAACACCTTTAGTACACATACTCAAGTGACCCTCTTGACCACTATGTGAATACAAGCATATTGGTTTAACCAGAATACACATATTTACATTTATGCACACTATGGCAGCTAAGAAGGAAAACACTAGCATAAGTCTTAGTTTTGGCTTCCACACATTAGGCAATCTTGTTAACTTCTAATGGCCAGCTACTGCACCTGTAACTTTCACTAATAAAATGTATCATTCTAACCACATAGACCTATGTCTTCTTTACTCCATTACCAAGTAGAGACTTAAACCAAACTAAGGAATTTTGTTTTACATCAATAGCCCACCTATGGACCAAGTTATGGGTTTTTTAAGTTGGTTACAAAATTCTGACCAAGTGAACAGTAACTCAGCCAACTTTGCAACATCATATCTTTGGCTACAGTGCTCTAAATCAAAAATTCCAAAGCCCAATTAAATTTCTAGATGTCATCTAGGTGTGGTCAAATTTTCATACCAACATTCACTCTTCACAGGGAGATATCAAACTTTAGGTCCAGAGTCAAAATTCTGGCAACTTTTGGACCATTTTGCCCATACAATTTTTCCAAACCATGCAAACACTTCATTCACAGGGGGAAAGCCCTCTAAGGATACCCCATATATGTCCATTACACATATGAATTAAATTCCCTTTCTTTTAACAACTTTATGTGGCCAAAACAGAATTTACAAGTAAGCAGCCCATCATTCACACTTAGGCAGCTTTGCACCACATCACTTACATAGCCAAAACATTACTCAAATGTTCACATACTTGTCTCATTTTACATACACTACATGTACACGCACACATGCAATAAAATATGGTCTTAACTTAGCTAAATACACGCCCTATGTTACAGGAGCTCCTGAGACACAATGGACTCCAACAACAGGGTGCTGGACAGCTGCTGCGCAACACAATAAGTACCACCATTAAAAATACCAAATGTGCTCCTAAAATCACTAAAATTCCCATATCACAACTAGACATATGGAGTTTCATCTATCTGAAATTTCAAATCAAAAATCGAACCACAAAGGTTAGTTTGAAGGTGATCTTTCAGCTGGACCTGAAATGACAGAATTGAGGGGAGTAAGTTTCATTGAGAAACTTAGTAAGGGTAGTTCTTGGATTTAATAGGAAATGTAACAATCATTAAAACCTGCATCCAAAGACACTAAAACACAAAAACCACAATGCGTCTATACAAGATATAGCAGCCAAATGCAGCAGCCAAACACAAACAACAAACACATGAAATATGGCAGCAACAAATACCATAGGTTAGTCCATAAAACACATAATAAACATAAAAAAATCACTATGGCAGCCCTCCTCAAGCTAATGGTTGGTCTTAGGAGGATTTTAACACTAGTTAGTACTAAATTTGGGCTCTAGAAACGCTCATTTCACTGCCATCTTTGTGCACCTGACAATAGGTCATAAAACCTTCAATAAGTGCACTCCCCTCACTAAGCTTGGTTCATCAAGCTCATGGCTCTCTTCCAAGCTCAGCCCTAGCTCCATGGTTGCTTGAAAATATAGAAAACAACTCATGAGAGGAAGAGAACCCTTACCAAAGTGGGTAGGCTAAAAATCAAGCTTGATCCATGAAGTATGCAAGAAATAGCTCTAGTTTGCTTCCAATTGCTTCCTTTTGTCTTCAATTTCAATCAATTGCAAGTTTGAAGGTGTGGTGGATATGGAGGAGGTATGGCTGTGTTCGTGGGCTGGGGGAGGATGAAAATGAGAGAGGGATAAGTGATTTGGCCACTTAAATGGCCTTAAATGAGCTCAAGGGCACCAAAACACGTTTAACAAGCTTAACCTTGCTTTATGTCATTTTCCTTCTCACTAATTATGGTTTCTTTATCTTAAAATCATTGGTACACATGTGCCCAACATTTTTGACTAATTATCAAGTCTTGGCTACCTCTCCCATGGTGGGATAACCCCACAATTCCACCCTTAGACTTAAGTCAAAAGCTTGAACACCTTAAGGTTTACACTAGGACATTTAGGTCCTTACTGCCTTTAGTGTTTCCTTTGTCCAAACTTGTCTTCCATGAGTAAGTTGGTCCTCCAATAGCACTTTCATACCATTTATATCCTTCCCATAACTTTCTTACCATTTGGTCCTCGAAAGAATCCACCACCATCAGCAGGGGTCATCCAAACCATCACTACAGGGATACCCTCGGCTGAGAGGAAAAGAGAGATAAGAGAAATGTCCAAAATGGAGTATGGTAACTCACCAAACAGGCTTGTTCACAAAGACGGGTCCACTGTGAAGTTCCCCCATGATGACTCACTCCTTGTCATGGCAAGGATAGGGAATTGGGATGTCAAAAGAGTACTTATGGATGATGGCTCCAACACGGATGTCATCTTCTCCCACCTACTGCCTAACATAGGCATTTCAAAAGGCAACCTCAAAACAGTCAATTCCCCCACCTTTGGGGTTGGGCCATCCGAGCTCCCAGTCCTCGGATACATCGATTTGCCCCTAATGTTGAAACGAACCTTGCCTCAAAGTCAGGAGGAACTGTTCGCCTCCGTTATGACCATATTCATTGTCATTGATGTTCCCTCTGTTAGTGTTGTACCCAAAACCCAATCATGAGATGATTGTAATTATGCACATTGAGTCATGATATTTTATTAAGGCATTAATCCAGCAATTATGTTTGTTGTTTTGTTTCTGCATAACTTAACAAACATAATTGTAATCCTAGAATAATGATATTCTTAAACGTCCCTGGTCTAGTATTATTGTGGAGCGGGTTCCAATAATACATAACGACTAGCATATGTGGAGACTAATATGAGATCTGTAGTCTACATATGGGTACAAGTTGGAGAACATGTGTACTGGACCGACCCACCATGAGAACACTTCAGGAATTGTTATATGAGTGTCATAAGTGATTCTCATAGTGATCATGGTATATGTAGTCCTTCGACCTAAGATCATCAAGGTTCCCTACATGTGAGTCACATACTTTGATACTTTCCTTTGTTGCTCGTAACTGAGTGAACTTGAAGGAGGTCATTGGGTATGTCACATATCATGTGGAGGGATTTGTATGATCAAGATGGGATTTGTCCCTCCTATGTAACGGGAGTGATATCTTCGGGCCCCTTGATAGAGTGAGACTTAGAAAATGCATGGCCATGCTCGGATGAGTTGATATATGATATCAATTGTTAGTGTTGTGCCCAAAAAGCCAATCATGAGATGATTGTATTTTTGCACATTGAGTCATGATATTTTATTTAGGCATTAATCCAGCAATTTTGTTTGTTGTTTTGTTTTTGCGTAACGTAATAAACATAATTGTAACCTTAGAATAATGATATTCTTAAACATCCCTAGTCTAGTATTACTGTGGAGCGGGTTGCAATAATACATAATGACTAGCATATATGGAGACTAATATGATATATGTAGTCTACATATAGGTACAAGTTGGAGAACTTGTGTACTGGACCGACCCACCATGAGAACACTTCATGGATCGTTATGTGAGTGTCATAAGTGATTCTCATAGTGATTATGGTATATGTAGTCCTTCGACCTAAGATCATCAAGGTTCCTTACATGTGAGTCACATACTTTGATACTTTCCTTTGTTGCTCGTAACTGAGTGAACTTGAAGGAGGTCATTGGCTATGTCACATATCATGCGGAGGGATTTGTATGATCAAGATGGGATTTGTCCCTCCTATGTAACGGGAGTGATATCTTTGGGCCCCTTGATAGAGTGAGACTTAGAAAATGCATGGCCATGCACCAATGAGTTGATATACGATATCAAATTCATCAGTTTAAGTTGGTCTACTCAGTAATCAAGAAACCAAAGATTGGGCTATACGAGAGTGACACATTCCATGTCTCGTGCTTAGTCTTGATATATTGGACAAAGGGACAATGGAATATATCAGTGATGATCATAAAGCTTTCGTCGATTCACCGACAATCTTGTCACTTGGGTAGCAATGATGTGTTGCTAGACACCCCTCATTGCTTATGATCATAAATGTGATTTATGATCATTGCCAACATGGCAAAAGCCTATTGGGTCACACACATAGAGCTATTTTGATCATTAGAGTGCATGGGCTAATTATTTGGGTTATGGTTTCACTTTAATTTCATATTAATAAAGGGCCAAGGAGTTGAGCCATTATTAAGCCCGAAATTAAATCCTAATTGGATTAGGGTTTTGAAACCCATTAGGCCTGGAAGTTGAGTCTCACTATAAATACAATCTTTAAGTGAGAAATTCGCAGGTCTCCTTGCCCTAGCCTCCCAAAAGGACAGTCGCACTCTTCCCTTACAATTCCTTGGAGGATGCAAGCTAGCACTGCGAGCGCATGAGAAACACATCTGCCGGGATGTGGTGGAAGCGTGGTGATCCCGAGAGGCTCGTGTGGATACCATAGAGAGCCTGAACACGTCAACTATTCAGGTTTTGTCATTCGACTCTACGGTTGAGTGAGAGATCTCAACCGAAAACTAGGTATGAAATTTTCGATCAGCCGGTTTACCCAGTTTCACTTGGATCCTGGAGGGTTTCAGTTAAATTCCGCTGCGCTGTTTGTCTCCCGAAACCCAACATCAATGTCATCAGTTTAAGTTGGTCTACTCGGTAATCAAGAAACCAAAGATTGGGCTATACGAGAGTGACACATTCCATGTCTCGTGCTTAGTATTGATATCTTGGACAAAGGGACAATGGAATATATCAGTGATGATCATAAAGCTTTAGTCGATTCACCGACAATCTTGTCACTTGGGTAGCAATGATGTGTTGCTAGACACCCCTCATTGCTTATGATCATAAATGTGATTTATGATCATTGCCAACATGGAAAGAGCCTATTGGGTCACACACATAGAGCTATTTGGATCATTAGAGTGCATGGGCTAATTATTTGGGTTATGGTTTCACTTTAATTTCGTATTAATAATGGGCCAAGGAGTTGAGCCATTATTAAGCCCGAAATTAAATCCTAATTGGATTAGGGTTTTGAAACCCATTAGGCCTGGAAGTTGAGTCTCACTATAAATACAACTTTTAAGTGAGAAATTCGCAGGTCTCCTTGCCCTAGCCTCCCAAAAGGACAGCCGCACTCTTCTCTTGCAATTCCTTGGAGGATGCAAGCTAGCACTGCAAGCGCATGAGAAACGCATCTGCCGGGATGTGGTGGAAGCGTGGTGATCCCGAGAGGCTCGTGTGGATACCATAGAGAGCCTGAACATGTCAACTGTTCAGGTTTTGTGATTCGACTCTACAGTTGAGTGAGAGATCTCAACCGAAAATTAGGTATGAAATTTTCAAACAGCCGGTTTACCCAGTTTCACTTGGATCCTGGAGGGTTTCATTTAAATTCTGCTGCGCTGTTTGGCTCCCGAAACCCAACATCAATGTCATCAGTTTAAGTTAGTCTACTCGGTAATCAAGAAACCAAAGATTGGGCTATACGAGACTGACACATTCCATGTCTCGTGCTTAGTCTTGATATCTTGGACAAAGGGACAATGGCATATATCGGTGATGATCATAAAGGTTTAGTCGAATCATCGACAATCTTGTCACTTAGGTAGCAATGATGTGTTGCTAGACACCGCTCATTGCTTATAATCATAAATGTGATTTATGATCATTGCCAACGTGGCAAGAGCCTATTGGGTCGCACACATAGAGCTATTTGGATCATTAGAGTGCATGGGCTAATTATTTGGGTTATGGTTTGACTTTAATTTCGTATTAATAATGGGCCAAAGAGTTGATCCATTATTAAGCCTGAAATTAAATCCTAATTGGATTAGGGCTTTGAAACCTGTTAGGCCTGGAAGTTGAGTCTCACTATAAATACAACTTCTAGTGAGAAATTCGCAGGTCTTCTTGCCCTAGCCTCCAAAAAGGACAGCCACACTCTTCTCTTGGAATTCCTTGGAGGACGCAAGCTAGCACTGCGAGCGCAAGAGAAACGCATCTGCCGAGACGTGGTAGAAGCATGGTGATCCCAAGAGACTCGTGTGGATACGATAGAGAGCTTGAACACGTCAACTGTTCAGGTTTTGTGATTCAACTCTACAGTTGAGTGAGAGATCTCAACCGAAAATTAGGTATGAAAATTTTCAAACACCCGGTTTACCCCGTTTCACTTGGATCCTGGAGGGTTTCGGTTAAATTCCACTGCGCTGTTTGGCTCCCGAAACCCAACAGTGGTATCAGAGCTACTGGTGAAACCCTAAATCGGGATTGAGTGTTGAATCGCATGATGTTATGTGTTCGGTTGCTTTTCGGCCATGATTAATTAGATTGATTCATGATGCATGAAACCGGAACTCGTAATGAACATATGACATATATGAAGAAACGACACTAATTGGTTAATGAGATTAACCCGAAATTGATATGGTATGAGATACCTATATGGATTAGGATTCTTGCAATAGTTGCAAAAACCCTAGCTTGGTTCGGATTCGGCCTGTTCGGGCACCGAAAGTAAGGTATTTTTGGTGGCTCGAATGGAGGAGTCTCGGGTGCCTACTTGCTCGAAATAGAAGATTTCGGGCTAAGCAATTGTAAGAAAATTTTTTGCGCAGGGGGGCGGGAGTGGGTAACTTGCGTAATAGAAGATTTCGGGCTAAGCAATTTGTAAGACAATTTTTGAAGAAGCCTATGACCTGCGCTAGGGGCGCTGCCCCCCACAACCCCCGCAAAGGCGGCTCCCCTTGACCCCGTCCGCTAACAGCGGAACCACCAGCTGACCGGCCAGCGGGACCACCGTATGCGAAGCGCCACATAAATAAAAACTGGTTAATCAACGCGTGAAAATTGGCATGCATCTTTGTTGAATGAGATTTGACATGATATGCTGATTGGTGTTTGAAGCATGGTGCATGGTTATAGCCCTTGATTGGTTGTACTTGTAAATACGGCCTGCGAGTCGTGCCTTCTCTTGTCACTCTCATTGTACATTCTCTTCTCACCTTACTCCCCTCGAATGTAACTCGAGGTTTCTATTATTGATGTAATGGTGCATTATGGGATCATCCAAGGTGGTATGTCCAAGGATCATCCAAGGAGGTATGTCCAAGGAGGTGACAACAAAAGGGCAGCCAAGAAAGGAAGAGAAGGAGCTTGTGAAGGCTATTTTCTTTTCTTAGGCTTTTATGGTATTCTCATTGGCTTGAGAATATCGCATAGTTTGGGCTATAACCATGTCACGTTTTCTTTCTTGAACGCATGAGATGCATGTTTTATATTTGTATGTGATGCATGTATAAGACAACCGAAGATAACAAATTGGTGAGATCAAACGAAAAAAAACCCTCAAACAAATATTAAGTCATTAAATGTGATGCCTTCCAAATGTTGGCACTTGTCAAGACTTTGATCAACATTAGGTGGGTTTGCCAAAGCAAAGCACCTATGTTCATCTTGGTAAGGCGCGATGGGATAATAGTGATATCCAAATTGCTAACTTTGGGTCTGACTTAACTAAGTCATCCTAATAGGATTAGGGACTTAGAGGCATAGAGTTGGGCTTAAGCTCATGAGATGAGCTTGGACAAGTGTTGTTCACCCAACTATCCAAGAGTTGCATAAGATGCAATTGGCAAGGAGTTGCCTACCTAAATAGCTGTAACTTGAGAGAAAAGCCAAAGCTGACTCAGGTTGTGGTCAAATATGGATCTTGGCCCACTAGAATACCTTAGCGCCGAGGTGTTCCGAAATAATATCGAGGGTTATTATTTTGAGGAAAATAGTGGGAGTATCATTTAATAAAAGTCCTTATTAAATGAATTAAAATACATGACTCTTACACTGCATATTTACTGTTGTAGATAACCATGGCACAAAACACATCGACACTTTCGTTGCGATCGATCCTTGAGAAGGAAAAACTGAATGGGACCAACTTTCTCAAATGGTACCGAAACTTGAGGATAGTCCTCAAGCAAGAGAGAAAGGCTTATGTCCTAGAGCAGCCCATTCCGAATGAGCCTGCTGCCACTGCTCCAAGAGCTGAAAGGGATGCTCACAAGAGGCATTCTGATGATGCTTTGGATGTTGCATGCCTCATGCTTATTACCATGGAATCTGAGCTTCAGAAGCAACATGAGAACATGGGGGCGTTCGATATGATTGAACATCTCAAAATGCTTTTCCAAGAGCAAGCTAGGCATGAGAGGTTTGAGACCTCTAAGGCATTGTTTCAGTGCAAGATGTCTGAGGGAAGTCCCGTGGGTCCTCATGTGCTCAAGATGATTGGGTACATTGAGAATCTTGAGAATTTGGGATTTGCTCTTCAGAAAGAGTTGGCTATTGATGTAGTCTTGCAATCGTTGCCTGAAAGCTACAGTCAGTTCTTCATGAACTATAACATGAACGACCTTGACAAGTCCCTCCCTGAATTGCTCAACATGTTGAGAACTGCTGAGCAAAACCTTAAGAAGGCTAAGCCCATTTTGATGGTTCAAAAGGGCAAAGGAAAGGGAAAAGCCAACAAGAAGAAGGATAAAGCTAATGGAAAGTCCAATGCTAATTCTTCTTCAGCTGCACTGAAACCAAAGGGTGGTGTGGCAAAGGAAGGGGAGTGCTTCCATTGTAAGCAACCTGGACACTGGAAGCGCAACTGCAAGCTCTATCTTGAAGAACTTGCTAAGGAAAAGGGAAGTAAGACTTCCACTTCAGGTATTTTTGTTATAGAGGCTAACTTTTCTACTTCCTCATCTTGGGTATTGGATACTGGATGTGGATCTCACATTTGTGCAAATGTGCAGGATCTAAGTAGAAGTAGAAGATTGGCCCGAGGTGAAGTGGACCTACGTGTTGGAAATGGAGCAAGGGTTGCTGCCTTAGCCGTAGGGACTTATGTTCTCACTTTACCTAGTGGATTAGTTTTAGAATTAGACAACTGCTACTTTGTGCCTACTATTAGTAGAAATTTGATTTCTGTTTCTTGTTTGGACAAGAAAGGTTTTTCATTTATAATAAAGGACAAATGTTGTTCTATTTATTTGAATGAAATCTTTTATGGTAGTGCTCAACTTAGCAATGGGTTGTATGTTCTAGACCTCGAAGATCCAATCTATAATGTGAATACCAAGAAGGTCAGATTAAATGATTCAAACCCGACCTATCTCTGGCACTGTCGCTTGGGCCATATAAATGAGACCCGCATATCCAAGCTCCATAAGGATGGACTCTTGGACTCATTTGATTTTGAATCATATGAGACATGTGAGTCATGTTTGTTGGGCAAGATGACCAAAGCCCCATTCATAGGGCAAAGTGAAAGGGCTAATGACTTACTAGGACTCATACATAGTGATGTATGTGGCCCTATGTCTACACAAGCTAGAGGAGGTTTCCAATACTTCATTACTTTCACTGATGACTTCAGCAGATATGGCTATGTGTATCTCATGAGACACAAGTCAGAATCCTTTGAAAAGTTCAAAGAATTCAAGAATGAAGTAGAGAATCAACTCGGGAAGAGTATCAAAGTGCTTCGATCAGATCGAGGTGGAGAGTACTTGGATCGAGAATTCCTTGACTATCTGAAGGAGTGTGGTATAGTATCACAACTCACTCCACCAGGTACACCTCAATGGAATGGTGTATCTGAAAGGAGAAATCGAACTCTGTTAGACATGGTTCGCTCTATGATGAGTCAAGCTGACCTTCCAAACTCCTTTTGGGGACATGCTCTAGAGACAGCCGCTTTTACACTAAACCGAGTTCCATCTAAATCGGTTCAAAAGACACCATATGAGATATGGAGTGGGAGGCGTCCCAATTTGTCTTTTATGAAGATTTGGGGCTGTGACGCTTATGTGAAACGTCAATCCTCTGACAAACTAGGGCCCAAATCTCAAAAATGCCTTTTTGTTGGGTATCCCAAAGAAACAAAGGGTTACTATTTCTACAATCCTTCTGAGCAAAAAGTGTTTGTTGCTCGAACTGGTGTCTTTTTAGAGAAAGAGTTTATCTCTAAAGGAACTAGTGGGAGGAAAGTAGAACTTGAAGAAATTCAAGAACAACAAGGAGACATCGAACCTGAAATGGAACCTGAACAGACACCACAAGATGTTGTGGTTCAAGAGTCTATTCCTGTAGCACAGAGCCCACGTAGGTCTGGTAGGATTCGGCGTGAGCCTGAGAGATATGGATTTCTCATGACTCACACTGGTGATGTGATGCTCATGGATCAGGATGAGCCCACAACCTACCAACAAGCTATGTCGGGGCCTGACTCTGAGAAGTGGCTAGTGGCCATGAAATCCGAGATGGAATCCATGTATGAAAACCAAGTATGGACTTTGGTTGACCCACCTGAAGGGGTAAAACCCATAGGGTGCAAATGGGTTTTCAAGAAGAAAACTGACATGGATGGTAATGTGATTACCTTTAAGGGACGATTGGTTGCAAAAGGTTTCAAGCAAATTCATGGTATTGACTATGATGAAACTTTTTCACCAGTTGCTATGCTTAAATCCATCCAAATTTTGTTTGCTATTGCTGCACACTATGATTATGAGATATGGCAAATGGATGTCAAAACTGCATTCCTAAATGGAAAGCTACTTGAGGATGTGTACATGACACAACCTGAGGGTTTTGTCACTCCTGAGAATGCCAATAAAGTGTGCAAGTTGCAAAGGTCCATTTATGGACTGAAGCAAGCTTCTCGAAGTTGGAATCTTCATTTTGATGAAGCAATCAAAGAGTTTGGTTTTATCAAAAATGAAGATGAACCTTGTGTCTACAAGAAGGTTAGTGGGAGCGCTATTGTCTTCTTGGTGTTGTATGTAGATGACATACTACTCATCGGGAATGACATTCCTGAGCTACAGTCTGTGAAGACTTGGCTAGGGAAATGTTTCTCTATGAAGGACTTGGGTGAAGCAGCCTATGTGTTAGGCATCAGGATCTATAGAGATAGATCTAGAAAGCTTCTTGGCCTAAGTCAAAGTACATATATTGACAAGGTGCTAAAGAGGTTTAGCATGCAAGATTCCAAGAAAGGATTCTTGCCCATGTCACATGGTATAACTCTTTCTAGATCTCAGTGTCCGAGTACACCCGAGGAGAGAGAGCGCATGAGTAAGATTCCATATGCCTCAGCAATTGGATCTATCATGTATGCCATGATATGTACTCATCCCGATGTCTCATATGCTTTGAGCATGACGAGTAGGTACCAATCGAACCCCGGTGAGAGTCACTGGACAGCTGTTAAGAACATCCTTAAGTACTTACAAAGGACTAAGGATGCATTCTTGGTCTTTGGAGGTGAAGATGAGCTCGTTGTAAGGGGTTACACCGATGCAAGCTTCCAATCTGATAAGGATGATTTTAGATCGCAATCTGGTTATGTGTTTTGTATTGGTGGTGGTGCTGTGAGCTGGAAGAGTTCAAAGCAAGAGACAGTAGCTGACTCTACAACAGAATCTGAGTACATTGCCGCCTCTGATGCTGCGAAGGAGGCAGTTTGGATCAAGAAGTTCATCACTGAACTTGGAGTGGTTCCAAGCATTGCCGACCCGATAGAGCTCTATTGTGACAACAATGGAGCAATCGCACAGGCTAAGGAACCTCGATCTCACCAGCGATCCAAACACATACTCCGACGCTATCATCTCATCAGGGAGATCATCGAGAGGGGTGATGTAAGGATATGCAGGACTTCAACAGACAGCAACATTGCTGATCCACTGACAAAGCCCCTTACGCAGCAAAAGCATGATAGCCATTCTAGGTCCATCGGTATTAGATACATGGATGATTGGCTTTTAGTGCAAGTGGGAGATTGTTAGTGTTGTGCCCAAAAGCCAATCATGAGATGATTGTATTTTTTGCACATTGAGTCATGATATTTTATTAAGGCATTAATCCAGCAATTATGTTTGTTGTTTTGTTTCTGCGTAACTTAACAAACATAATTGTAACCCTAGAATAATGATATTCTCAAACGTCCCTGGTCTAGTATTATTGTGGAGCGGGTTGCAATAATACATAACGACTAGCATATGTGGAGACTAATATGAGATATGTAGTCTACATATGGGTACAAGTTGGAGAACTTGTGTACTGGACCGACCCACCATGAGAACACTACATGGATCGTTATATGAGTGTCATAAGTGATTCTCATAGTGATCATGGTATATGTAGTCCTTCGACCTAAGATCATCAAGGTTCCCTACATGTGAGTCACATACTTTGATACTTTCCTTTGTTGCTCGTAACTGAGTGAACTTGAAGGAGGTCATTGGGTATGTCACATATCATGCGGAGGGATTTGTATGAGCAAGATGGGATTTGTCCCTCCTATGTAACAAGAGTGATATCTTTGCGCCCCTTGATAGAGTGAGACTTAGAAAATGCATGGCCGTGCTCGGATGAGTTGATATATGATATCAATGTCATCAATTTAAGTTGGTCTACTCGGTAATCAAGAAACCAAAGATTGGGCTATACGAGAGTGACACATTCCATGTCTCGTGCTTAGTCTTGATATCTTGGACAAAAGGACAATGGCATATATCGGTGATGATCATAAAGGTTTAGTCGCTCATTGCTTATGATCATAAATGTGATTTATGATCATTGCCAACGTGGCAAGAGCCTATTGGGTCGCACACATAGAGCTAGTTGGATCATTGGAGTGCATGGGCTAATTGTTTGGGTTATGGTTTCACTTTAATTTCGTATTAATAATGGGCCAAAGAGTTGTGCCATTATTAAGCCTGAAATTAAATCCTAATTGGATTAGGGCTTTGAAACCTATTAGGCCTGGAAGTTGAGTCTCACTATAAATACACCTTCTAGTGAGAAATTCGCAGGTCTCCTTGCCCTAGCCTCCAAAAAGGACAGCTACACTCTTCTCTTGCAATTCCTTGGAGGACGCAAGCTAGCACTGCGAGCGCAAGAGAAACACATCTGCCGGGACGTGGTAGAAGCGTGGTGATTCCAAGAGGCTCATGTGGATACCATAGAAAGCTTGAACATGTCAACTGTTCAGGTTTTTCGATTCGACTCTACAGTTGAGTGAGAGATCTCAACTGAAAATTAGGTATGAAAATTTTTGAACACCCGGTTTACCTTGTTTCACTTGGATCCTTGAGGGTTTCGGTTAAATTCCGCTGCACTGTTTGGCTCTCGAAACCCATCACCCTCATCATACAACGCCATCCTCAGAAGGCAAACTCAAGGCAATCACCACATCCGCCCGAATGTAAAGTACTTAACAGTCACCTTCGCAACTAAAGAAGGAGATGCAGAGATCTTCATTGACCAATCCGAGGTTAGAAGGGTCTTCACCAAGGCTAGAGAAAGCCCGGGAAAGGTCCAAGTATAGACTTCGGTTACTAAAGGAGCTGTCATGACACGCGAAGAAACAGCAAAAAAGGGAGTAGAGGAGTTGGAAAAAGTAGAAACAGAAGATGTAGAGTTGGTCCTCGGCCAAAACACCCGAGTGGGGAAAAAATTGGCCAAGGGTGACAAAGATAGGCTTGTATCTTTTTTGTTAATGAACAAAGATCTATTTGCCTACTCTCTGAAGGACATGCCTAGGGTCGACCTCAACATAATCCACCATAGTCTCAAACTACGCCCTGACGCTAGGCTGGTTCGACAGAAAAAATGGAACCTATCGACTCATAAGAACTCTTTCGTTAAAGCCGAGGTTAAGCGCCTGATTGAGGCAGGGGTGATAAGAGTAGTTAAATACCCCGAATGGCTCAGCAACGTGGTTATCGCCACAAAAGAAGGAAGTGAAAAGCTCCGAATGTGCATCGATTTTTGGAACCTGAATAACACCTGTCCAAAGGACTCATACCCTTTCCCAGCCATAGACCAGTTGGTCGATTCAACCGCCGTGTACGGTCTTTTCAGTTTCCTCGATGCCTTCAACGGGTATCATCAAATTCAGATGAACCCCGAAGATGAAGAAAAAGCTGCCTTCATCATGAGGTTGGTACCTATTGCTACGTCAGAATGCCTTTCGGGCTTAAGAATGCAAGGGCTACCTATCAAAGGTTGATGAATAAAGTGTTTGATTCTTAGATCGGGAGGAACATGGAAGCGTATGTCGATGAAATGATAGTTAAGGGCAGAATGCCTAGTAATCATATCATCGACTTAGGCGAAACCTTCCAATGACTTCGGGAGTTCGGTATTCACCTTAACCCCGAGAAGTGTGTATTTGGAGTGTGCGCAGGTAAGTTCCTCGGGTTTATGGTGTCAGAAAGGGGAATAGATGCCAACCCCGAAAAGGTCAAAGCCTTGCTAGGTTTCTGAACACCTACAACCATTAAAGATATACAAAGGCTTACCGAAAGAATCACTTCCCTTAGTAGATTCATTTCTAGGTATGGCGACTGATGTCGACCATTCTTCAAGGTGCTTACCAAAGCACCCAAAAGTGAAGACAACTCCAGAATCGAGCAGCACCCTTGGAACCCAGAATGTCAGAAGGCTTGGAATGAGCTTAAAAGCTACCTAACTCATCTACCAACACTTCGGAAACCGTGGGAAGGAGAACCTCTCATCCTCTACCTCGCCGTCACTAAAAAAGCTGTGAGTTCAGTCTTAGTGAAAGAAGAGGGTGGGAGGCAGTGGCCAGTATATTATGTAAGCAAGTCCCTACACGGCGCTGAGGTTAGGTACCCATTGCTCCAAAAAGCCATTTATGCCTTAGTGGTCATGGTTAGGAGGCTACGGTCCTACTTTCAAGGACACGCCATCATTGTCCGACGCAACCTACCTCTACGTGACATAATGAAAAAGGTAGAGCATTCGGGAAGGCTGTCAAAATGAAGTATTGAGCTCGGAGAATATGACATCACTTAAGAGCCAAGAAGGGCAATAAAAGCCCAAGCATTGGCAGATTTCATCGTCAAAATTCCAGAAATCGAGGATGCTGAAGCTACCTCAACAGATTTGATAAGGATTGAACTAGAGTGGAAACTCTTTGTCGATGGAGCCTCAGGCACCAGACACCAAGGCACTGGAGTGGTTCTTCGGGGGCCCGAAGGTATGGAAGCCAACAAAGCCATCAAATTAGGTTTTGATGTCACCAATAACATCGCCGAATATGAGGCCCTCATAGCAGGACTAAAACTGGCCAAAAAAGTTGGTATAAAAAACCTTACGGCCCACAGTGACCCACAACTACTAGTCCGGAAAATGAAAGGAGATTACTCTACAAAGGATCCAACCTTGGCAAAATATCATGACCTCGTCAGGAAGCTCATTAAAGAGTTTGACTCGGTACAAATAGAAAACGTACGTCGAAGAAATAGCGCTCAAGCTGATACCTTGGCCAAATCCAAGGAACCCACCGAGGTGCTAAAACAACCCAGCACAGAATTAATGTGCATAGCCACCTTAGGAGAAGGATGGCAAGATTCCATCAAGTAATACCTGGTAACTTCGGCACTCCTCGAAGACCCTCCCGAGGCCACAAAAGTGTTAAAGTGCTATGGGATATACTTCATCATCGGGGATGAACTATACAGAGAAGGGTATGCCAGTCCCTTGCAGAGATGCATAAGTGAAAAGGATGTTAGAACAGTCCTCGAAGAAGTTCATGAGGGGGCCTGTGGTTCCCATATAGGAACAGACGCCCTCGTCGGAGTACTACTTCGCCAAGGTTACTTTTGGCCTACCCTAAGAAAGGATGCAAGACAATTTTTCTGAAAATGTGACAATTGCCAAAGACATGCCATCATCCAGAAGTTACCCTCAGAGAAAATAACTTTGGCAAATTACCCTTGCTCCTTCGCCATCTGGGGTATTGACCTCATCGGACCTCTCCCAAGCGCCCCCTGTGGGGTGAAGTTCTGCATAGTTGTAGTGGACTACTTCACTAAGTGGATCGAAGTGGAGCCTTCGACATTGATCTCAGTGAAGGATACCCAAAAGTTTGTTTGGAAGAACATCATATGCCGATTTGGCATACCCAGGGTAATAATGGCCAGCAATGGTACCCAGTTTACTGACAAGGGGTTCCAAGAATTCATGGCTAACCTCGGCATAAAACTACATTTCACCCCGGTAGCCCATCCTCATAGAAATGGGAAGTTGAGGTGTCCAATAGGACAATAAAAAATGGCTTGAAGAAGAGGCTAAAGGAGGCAAAGGGGAAATGGCCAGGGGAGTTGCCAAGTGTACTATGGAGCTATCGCACAACTCCCCGAAGGGCCACAGGAGAAACTCCTTTCTCGCTCGTGTTCGGTACATAAGCCATTATTCCTATTGAGGTCATACAGCCTTCAGTAAGAATACAGGTGTACGATGAAAGAGGAAATAACCTTGGCTTGAAGGCAAAACTAGACCTCGCTGAAGAACACTGGGAAATGGCTGAACTCAAGAAGAAGGCTTTTCAACAAAGAATAGCCGACGCTGCTAACTTGCATGTGAAGAAAAAAAAATCAAGAAGGGGGACCTCGTCCTCCGAAAGGCCGAATTTGAGCCGCGAAGGCCATCAGATGCGGTACTTCAGGCAAATTGGGGCAGACCTTATCTGGTCCTCGACGAAATCCGCCCAAGGGACTACAAATTAGGCAATGCCGAGGGAGTAGAGGTGAAAAACACTTGCCATTTAGATTCTTTGAAAAAATTCTACACTTAGACATTTTTTCTGAAGAAAAGCTTGTGATTACTACTCCCTGAAATCACCAATAAATAAAAGCATGTGTGTCGCCAAACGTGGTTTATAAACCGAATATGGTCACATTGCTAAAATGGGCTTCTAGCACATTGACTTTTTAAATTTTTTTCCCAAATGTGCTAGTTCCTTAGCAAAGCCTAAAACTCGGTGGAATACATTCAAAAAAGTGAAAATGGTCTACATATTGGAAAAATATCACTAAAGGAAGAATAGTATGAAGCTTCCCGAAGGCATGGTTTCGGACGTGGATGTTTGCCAAAAACGCGCACATAGAATTATACAAACTTTCGAAGAGTGATGATCGAAGGAAAGAACGAAAAATTAGAAAAAAAATTTCATTCATAGTTCTGAGGCAACATTGCAAGAGAGCAGATTACAAGAAAAAGAAAGAAGAAAAAGCCTATTCCTGAGCCGAAGCGTCTGGTACCTCCTCAGCATTGGTATTTTTCTCTTGGATAGGAGCATCCGAAGGTGCGGGCACAACAGAAAGGAGGTTGAGGAACTCCAGCTTCGACCATGTCCACCTGGGCTCCTTGGGAAAATCCAAAGCGGCTAGAAAGGAGAGGTCGAGTTCGAGGTGCCGAGAAAGGACTTGATGCCGTGCCAAACAGAAACCGTCTTGATAAGACACTTTGGTCATCTGGTCAGACTAGTCCTTCTCGGCACTCAGAGTTGACGGTTCGGCTGTAAGCTCAGCCACCTCCCTCTCGAGTTTCTTCTTCTTCTTTTCTTGGCCTCCTTCTTTAATGAATCAACCTCGGCTTGGAGATCGGAGTTCAAAGCAAGCGTCTTCGTAAGGTTCTCAGCATCTTCTGCCTTTTCCTTTTGAAGGGCTTCGTTCTCCGAAGAGAGAACAGCACACTTTGTGCCGAGGTCCTCAACCTTGGCCGAAAAGTCGAGAATGAGCTCCTTTTTGCTCTCCCGAAGCTTGGTCCGAAGATTCTCCACGTCCTCCTTCACTATTTTGTTTAGTTCACCATACTTAAGGACGTATTTGGCACAAAATTCCTTCGCCCTCCTTAGAGAATTCTCAAACCGAGAACGAGCTCAGTCTGCTTTGCCGCCCAAGCTCGGAAATATCCGCTGTACGCCAGGAGTTGTAGAAAGGAAAGCCCCGAGTAGGGTCAAAAGACAACGAAAAATCAGAAGAAAATTTTTCTAGGTCCCCAGAGAAAGAGAAAAGAAATCTACCTGGGCGGCGTGTTCACTCATCCTCGCCACGAGAATCTCCTCGTTCGAGCATTCAGCGATGAGCGACTGGAAGGTGGCGTTCATCAGCACTCCCTTTGCCATATGGGGAGCCATCAACTGGCTGTCCTTGGAGAACAAATTCATGTCCTCCGTGAAATACCAGAAGGGCTCCCTCGGTACTTTGTTCTTCGGGATATGGCCATCCCAAAGGGCCCTCCTTTGGGCATGAGCATACACCCAGGGAGCAGGTGTCACCTCCTCTGCAAAGTCACACCAAAGTTTTGTCAGTACGTTATCCCTTAGCCACTCATCTATAAGAGCAAAGATACCAATAGCACTAAGATTCATAGAGGAACAGCTAAGGAACAAACCTGGTGGAACCTCAGTGACGACGTCCTCGGTCTTGCCTACTTCACGGACTTCACCGGGAATGTTCTTGCCCTTCCTTCTCCTGCTCTCCTTGAGCTCTTGACCGAAGTCCTTTCGACCGAGGTCTCAGTGGCAGTATCCAGACTCAGAGCTGTCTCGAGGGTGGCAGGATCCGAAAGTGGATCGGTGTAGGTAGGAGAATGGGTAGGCGACTGGTCCTGCACTTCGAGGACGTCTTTGGGGGAAGGAGGAAGGACGTCCGCCTTGGCTTTCTTCACCTTGGATGGTCCCCCGGTAGTCTTCTTCCTCTTCACAGGCACCTTCCTCCGCGTCTGCTCCCCCTTTTTGGCCTGGCCAAGAAAAAGGGACTTGTAAAACTTCGCAGATTGATCACCCATCTCTGTAAAAGGAAAAAAGATCAGTGTAAGTCCAAAAAGAATACAGGTAGAAAAACCTGGAAGACAACTTACTCTCGACAAAATATTCGTATGAGATCTCGACCCAAACAAGCATCACCAACCATGCCTTTTTCCCCGGGAGAACAGGCATGGGCAGGTTCAAGTCGAATTTGTGCTCGTGGATTACCCCCAGTACCCGAAGGAGCTCTTCGGACATAAGGTCCCACTTAATGGGAAAGGGGTACAAGGAACACGGAGGGGCCTCGGGGTCCCAATCCGCAACTGCCTAAATGCACTGGTCGAACTCGTCAAACTTCGCGACCAACCCCGAGGTCAGCAGCTTCCGAGGGTCAACCACATCAGTCTTTAGCACCCCTAAAGCCCATGCGGTCAGAACGTAGCTCCATCTTTCGGGAACTGACAGAAAGAAGAACTTTTTCTACCACCCTCGCCAGCTATCCTTCAACCCGAAGCTGAAGGTGAATTTCTTGCTCCCAGACCCTCGGGGAACCAAGAAGTAGAAGCCACCCTTCGGGGCCAAGTGGAGCTTATAGTATTGCATGAGGAAAAGAAAATGGGGCTTTATCTTAAAAACCCCACAAATGCAAAGAAAGGTATTGAAATAAGAATAAGAGTTGGGAGGAAGTTGGTTCACGACAATCCCATGAAACTTGCAGAACTCACACACCATTCACGGGGGAGGATTCTGAAGACCGGCCTTCAACTGGCCTCACTAAATGGTGACCTCACCAGAACTGGCCATGTAACCATACGTGCCCAAGATAGGTAACCTCGGGATGGCGTAAGTAAGCAGATAGAATTTTGCTACCCGCTTCATCATTTTCTCCGAAGTAGTGCAGCATGGATGAGACTCAAGGGGGAGAAAGCTCTCGGGAATAGGACGGATGGTCATCAGTGGAGCAAGGTTTGACATTTCTCAAAGAGAAGAGAGGCAACCTCGGGAAAAATAAAGAAAGAAAATCGAAGGACTTCAGAAAAACAAGACTTCGGGACAAACGAATTCGGAAGGAAGGAAGAACTTTGGACAGAAAGACCCACCAAAAGTTTTACCAAAATCTAGATTCTTGGACACCGTCATGAATGGTTGTCAGAAATCGCTCCACCAATAGAACTGCCGCCGGAAGGGGAAAGAAGACAAGAGAGAGTTCTAGAGCAAACGAAAGCAAAGAAAAGGGTGTGAAGGTTTGAGGGAAGAAGTGTTTATATAGGCCAAAGGGGGCAGGCGAAACATCATCATTATTGCTCCTCGAAGGCGAAGAGACGCAATTGATGTACCCGACGTAACCGTTTGCCACCCATTAGCAGCGACGTGTAAGCCAATGCGGGAAATGAGGGCACGACCCTGACAACTGGTAGACCTATATAACCCTAGCCGAAGTAACGCGCCTATATATAAGGGAAGATGAAATAATTCACTGACAGAAAAGTTAGTGGGAGTACGCGCCTCAAACAGTGACCTCGGTGGAAGAGCCAGGGATACCACTCAAGCACTAGGGGAACTACCTCGGTAGGGCGCCTTAGTTTGCCATAGTTCTCTCCTAGGAAGAAGGAGACATCAGATGGAAGCCCATCATGGCAACAAGACCAAGCATCGCTTGCCACAAAAAAGGCTCCCGGAAACCCTCAACCAAAGGAACGTCTTCTATTTTTTGAATGGGGGGCATGTGATAGTCGAAGGGCTATCGCCCCCGAAGGACTTCACATGTGCGCGCCACCTCCAGTCAAAGCAGACATGACAAAATCCCGGCAAAGAGAGGGCCATAGCACCCTCGGACAAGCCGGATAAGCGCTACCACTCAGGAAACCCATGGGACCAACTTCGGTCAAAAAGGGTCACCACCTTTCCCGAGGGTGACCTCGCGCCGACCTCACATGGCCAAAACCATCTCCGGATACTCTCTGGGCTACCCTCAGGGTGCACTCATGAAGTGCCACAATAGGTATCCAAGCCTGACCTCGGGAAAGCCCAACCGAAGGTACCTCGTACAAACAAGGGACCTCATTCTAGAGGAACTCACCTCCCCGAATGAGCTTTGTACCGCGAATGAGATCTATCCCCCGAAAAGGCCACATGGGCATATGATGAAATGGTTGAGGAGTCTCTGACACACCACCCTCAGACACGCTCTGACACGTTGCCCTCGTACGACCTAGGCTCCTGGCCAAGCGGCCTATGGTCGACTAGAAGCTCCCCCTCTCCCCGAAGGTACGGACCGCATCTTACCGAACACGTGTCATGATCTGGGCAAACTATGGCAAATGAACTTCTCCTATTCATCTCCCTATAATTATTCAGGATGCACCCCAGGTAATGGGATCCCTACTCCACGGAAGAATCTCCCTGCTCCTTACTTACTCTCCACCTTCAAACACTGACTTGGGCGTCGTAGACTCATCCCCCGAAAAAATATTCCGGGGAGCTCCTAACCCTTGCTTTTTTGAGTCCTTGCAGTCCTTCTCCCACCAAAGGTTCCTCAGCCAGGCATCCTCTCACCGAAAGTTCCTGCTCCAGGCTCACCATGTTGCACAACGATGATGCCGAAGGCCATCAATACCAAAGTCCAGCCTTCAGCTGAGCCCTGAAGATGGTAACCTTGTCTGAATGAGGGGCATAACTGGGCATACTAGGGCTAGGAAGCCTAGTGACATCATAAGAAGGAAGAAAGAATTTGGCCGACCACTTTTGGACTTTCTCCGAAGTGGCACAACTCGGATGAGAGTTAAAAGGAAGCCAACTCTCAGGGATGGGCTGAACTTTGGCTTCTAAGAAGACATGTTCGTTGAGAAGGCTTTAACCTCAAGGAGATGAAGGAGAAAATTTTGCAAAAAAATGGAAATTTTGGAAATAAACCCACCTATTTTGAACAAAGTTAGGAACTTTAGAAGACCGCTGCAAGTGTTGCCAAAAATCGCTTTGCCGCTAGCACCGCCGCCAAAGAGATGGTGAAAAAGGAGAGAAAAGCAGAGAGAAAAGGCAATGAAAAATGAGAAGTGTGAAGAACTATGGAGAAGGGAGGGTTTACATAGACCGAAGGAGGCAGGCAAAGCGTCGCCATAATGACCCCTTGCAAACGAAGAGAAGTAACTGATGTAATGGGCGCGACTGTTTGCCAATCACCTAGTGACATGTGTCACCTGAGGCAGGAAACAAGGGCACACCTTCTAACAGCTAGCAGATCTATGCGAGCCTAGCCCAAAGTGACGCATCTATTTGATCAGAAGACATGATGATTCGCTGATAGGCAACAAAAAACCCAGAAGGGGAATGTACATTTCAGTCCGAAGGAACAACTTTGAGAACACCAAAAGCTTGGGCAAAGAAGGAGTACCACCTAATGCTGAAGGCACTACCTCGGCTAAGAGAGGCGTCCTGAACCAAAGAAGGGCGTTCATCCGAAGAAGGTAACCTCGGTCAAAAATTCAGTTAACACTTGCTGAGACAACTGTCACTTACCACAAAGAGTTCCACAAAATGCTTGCAAAAGCTCAAGTACTGAAGATACAACTTCTGCTTTCCGTGGGGCACATGTGATAGCCAAAGGGCTATTAACCCTTCTAGAATTCCTAAAGTGACATGAGAAGCACCACCCTAGGGGAACATGAGTGACCAACCTCGGGAAAGAGGGGGCCCTTACCATCCTCTAGAAGAACACCACCTTATAACTAAAGGGCCATGATCCCCAAGATCTCTAGATAACCTAGCCAAAAACCACCCTCGGCGAAGACCTAGCACCAACCTCGGTGAATAACAACCACATTCGGTAGGTAACAGAACCGACCTAAAAAAATCTATCTACTACCATATTCAAAATAGCGAACTCACCAAGTTCGGGAAAGTATATCCCCATCCTTGGCAAGGAAGAGCGTCTTCCGAAGGTGCCCCGCTCTATTGAAAGGCCTCTCCTAATATCCCTCAGTGGCTATATTGAGCGAAATGGGCCCTCTTATTCCAAATGAGCCATATATCCCAAAGGGGTCTCATTCTCTAAAGGGGTCTTGCAGAGATATGACAAAAATGGTTAGAGAGCCTCTGACAGAAAGACCTCGCACGCCCCTGCCTTCTGGCCGGAATGGCCTACGGCCAGCTGGAGATACCTATCTCCGAGGGTACGGATCAAATCTAGCCTAACACGTGTCACATCTGAATAGGCTGTGTCAAAGGCCTCCTCCCTTCACCCTCCTATAAATACTTAGGAAGGACCTTGGTAAAAAAAGAGAAAGAACTCTAGCTATTCCCCACTCTTTGCTCTTTACAACTTTTGCTCTCAAATACTGACTTAGGCGGCGGAGGCTCCTCCCCCGGAAACATATTTTGTGGAGTCTCTAACCCCTATTCCTCAAAGTCTTGCAGACATCGTCCGATCGGAAGTCTCTCATTTAGGCACCTTCACACCGGAAGTCTCTCCCTCAGGCCAGCATGTCATACAATGAGGATGCCACCGGGCATCAAGTATGGTTATTGGAATTTTTCTACAAAATTTGGTTTTGTGTTGTATATTTAAGGTAGCTCTCAGGTACTACTAGTAACTTGGGTATGTAATGCATAACAATGGCTATTTTGGATTTTGAGTACTCTTGGTATTGTTCCAAGTATGTAAGTATGGTGTAGAGGTTATTTTGTGTACATAATGTAAGGTTTCAGGAGCCAAACAAGCGCAGTAGAATTTAACTGAAACCCTCCAGGGTCCAAGTGAAATAAGGTATACCTGGTGTTCAAAAATTTTTATACCTAATTTTGGTTTAGATATTTCACCCAACTATAGAGTCGAATCACAAAAAGCTAAACAGTTGTCATGTTTAAGCTTTCTTCGGTATCCACATGAACTTCTCGAGATCACCATGCTTCCACCACATCCTGGTAGATGCGTTTCTATTGCACTCATAGTGCTAGCTTGCATCCTCCAAGGAATTGCAAGAAAAGAGTGCGGCTGTCTCTTTTGGGAGGCTAGGGCAAGGCTGTGAATTTCTGACTAAATGTTGTATTTATAGTGAGACTCAACTTCTAGGCCTAATGGGTTTCAAAGCCCTTGTCCAATTAGTCTTTAATTTTGGGCTTAATAATGGCTCAACTTTTGGGCCCATTATTAATATGAAATTATTATAAAACCATAAACCAAATAATTAGCCCATGAACTCTAATAATCTAAATAGTTTTATGTGTGTGACCCAATAGGCTCTTACCACATTGGCAATGATCATAAATCATATTTATGATCATAAGCAATGAGTGGTGTGTAACAACACATCATTCCTACCCAAGTGACATGACTGTCAGTGATTCGAGTAAACCTTTATGATCATTACCCATATATGCCATTGTCCCTGTTAGGTTCATTACCTAAGTGCTTGGCTCAGGCCAAGGAAATACAGAGAAACACTATAAAAGATGGTGAATGCAAAGCACAGTGGTATATGTGCTAAGTTGGGGACTTTCGGGTTCTATTTGCACAAAAAAAGTGGCCATGGGAAGATTGCAAGAAAATAAAGCAGGAGGACTAAAATGCACACTTAAACTAATGGTGCTAATGAAACTACAACTTTAGAGTGGGAGTTTTCGGCCATGCAAAATTATATGGTGACTAGTGCAATACTAGGCCAACTTTAGTGCTAGTCAAATCATGTCCCCCACTAAGGTATTAAGGCATCATTACCTTAGTTTGCCTAACTAGTACTTGTACAAGTACTTGGCCGGTTACTACATGGGTTTAATGGACATATTGGACACTTTTGATGTGTGCTTGGCAATGTGAGCCATAAGGTGACATAAGTGCCGAAAGGTGCATGTGTTTTAGTGATGAAAATGCAGCCATGAGGAAGTGAGGGCTCAAATGAGCCATGCAAGATTTGTGAGGCCTAAAGCTAGCGTTATTCCCACTTTTAATCACATGTGGCTTGTATCCGAACATGCATGCTTCCATTAACTCATTTTGCCTTCATTTCAGGCTCACCTCACCTTGACCGAAACTTGCTTTACTTGTGTTCTTGAGCTTTCCACTAAATTTGGTCTCGGGTTAGAACACCAAGGAGGCAATTGAAGCTTGAAAGAAAGGAATCAAGCTGGGGATTCTTGTTTTTGGCACTGGGCAACTCAAGTTGAGCTTTTGATTTGAAGAAACAATGGAGCCCAAGACGTTTCAAGCTTGGGATTAAGGTAATCCTTTGTGTTTTCCTTGAATACATGGTATAAATTCCATGAACTAGGAGTGTTAATGCCTAATTAGTGATACGTTAGGCCAATTATGGAAGAAAACGTTTCAGGCTCAAGCTAAACCGAGGCTATTCAAGCTTAATTTGAGGTAGGGTTCACTAAACTACTTGATTGCTTGGTAGTATACCATGATTCAAGTGTTTTAAGTAGCTAAGTGATGGTTAAATTTTCTAAATGACCTTAGTTACTTGATGGGCTATTAAGATTGATTCGGTTGTGTTTGTTGATTAGCTAATTGACTATGAACATGTGCTAGAAATCCTAGTGAATGTGGCCATTTTGCTAGGCATTTCGGAGCTCTAGTGGAAGTGGACTTTTTGGTGAAGTTTTGTGTGCAAAAGTACACAATGGCACATGTTATGGTACTTGGCCGAATGGTCATTGTGGTGTGTGTGTGTGTTCATTGTGTGCTTGAGTGATTCTTTGTGCTTGCTAACCAATTACTTGTTATTGTGGCTTATATGTCTCGGGTATACTAGTATGTGCATATATATGTTGTGGTTTTCTTGTCTTTGTGTCTTATTTTGCAGGGTATATTGATCTTGAGGATGTTAAGCCTTGAGTTATACACTCGGCTTAACTAAATAAACTCTTATTGAGTTGGTATTAATGGTGAACTATACTGAGTATTGTACTCATTGCCCATTATATTGTTTTTTAGGAAAGGATATTCGGCCTGAGTTATAGTAGCTTGAGTTTTGCTTTTGTGCTGTGCTAGTTTGCTTGTGTAGTAAGGTATGTGCCAATGTGTGCTTGGCTTGGTTAATTATGTGCATTACAAGTCTTGTTTTTGACATTGGCTGAGACTTATGTCTTAAGTTGTGCAGGCTTGTAGAGTGGGACTTGTCTAGGTAGGCAGCATGGATATGTGGACACTTGCTCTGATCATAGTTTTCACTTTTATGACCATGAACATGGCCATAGGTCTGGTTCTGTAGTGTGTCCTGCTTTATGGCATCCTTAAGGTTCTGTTTGAGCACTAGATGCTGGGGTTGTAACATAACTTGGTATTGAAAACTTTGGAATCATGGCATGTAGCCATGTATGTGTACTAGGTAGACAACTTTTGTATGTACATATTTCTGTAGTCTTGGTTGCCTAGTTATTTTGTGGTACTTGGAGTACCTTGGTAGGCCAAGTTATGTTTGCACTTATGGTATGGTTTTGGACTTGTAAATTGAATGCTTATGGGTTTGTGTATGTTCTGGTATCAATGTGAAGTATGTTCATCGTGTGAATCTCCCTTGTACTTTTATGGCCGAGATGTACATGTGCATTCAAACATGAGTTTTCAAACTAAATGATACCTTGGGCTTCTTGGTTTCCATTCTAAAATAGCTTACTTGATTTGCACACATCTTAAACACTTAAACTTCATTGAGTGTTTGCCTTGCTTATAGTGCAAATTACCTATTAAAGCCTTGCTTGTAATGCAAGTTATTAAATTTCAGCCTTACTTGTTTTGCAAGTTAGTGGTATTGGGCCTTACTTCTGCTACAAGTAACTATTTGGGTTTACTCATAAGCCTCCTGGGCCACCTCCCAGGCTAATTACCTTAAGAAAATAAGACTTAAAGTTAAGCAACTTCAGTTGGCCGCATTGAGAAGTTGGTAAATAAACCTTAGTTGGGTGAGTATAATACATAGTGTTTAGGCCAGGGCCTATGTGAGGTGTGACAGTACCTTTGTCCAAGATATTAAGACTAGGCACGAGACATGGAATGTGTCACTCTCATATAGCCCAATCTTTGGTTTCTTGATTACTGAGTAGACTAACTTAAATTGATGATATTGATATCTATATCAACTCATCAGAGCATGACCATGCATTTTCTAAGTTTCACTCTCTCAAGGGGCTCAAAGATTTCACTCTTATTACATAGGAGGAACAAATCCCATCTTGATTATGCAAATCCGTCTACAAAATCTGTGACATACCAAATGACCTCCTTCAATTTCACTTCGTTATGAGCACCAAAGGGAAGTATCAAAGTATCTTTAGCAACAAAGGGAAGTATCAAAGTATCTTAGGTCAAAGGACTACATATAACATGGTCATTATGAGATTCACTTATGACACTCATATAACGATCCATGTAGCGTTCTCATGGTGGGTTGGTCCAATACACAAGTTCTCAAACTTGTACCCATATGTAGGCTACATATCTCATATTAGTCTCCATATATGCTAGTCGTTATGTATTACTATAACCCTCTCCACAATAATAATAGACTAGGGACATTTGAGAATATCAGTATTCTAGAGTTGCAATTATGTTTATTATGTTACGTAGAAACAAAACAACAAACATAATTTCTAGATTAATGCCTTAATAAAATATCATGACTCAATGTGCAAAAAATACAATAATCTCATGATTGGTTTTTGGGCACAACACTAACACATAAAGCCTCGATTGAATCATGGAACTATTATGTAACTGTTATGAATGAAATATGAAGTTATGCCATAAGTACTTGTACTTGGTTTTGACCATATTGTGCTAAACCTCTCTTGGTTATTGTCATGCCAAATGTGCATAAACATGAAAAGTTATGTTTTCAAAACTTAAGATGGGATGGGCTTCTTGGTTTCCATGCATTTGAATTACCACACTTGATGAGCACACACCTGAAACACTTAACCAAGTAAATATCGAAATCGTGCTTGAGTTACAAGTAAATACTTATGCCTTGCCTTGGAATGCAAGTAATGAACTAAGAGTTACCTAGTTAGCCTCCTGGGGCACCTCCTAGGCCTTGGTCTTAAGAATACATGTTTTGAACTATAAAAAGATAAAATGGTCGAGACCTGAGCTTACACATAAACCAATATAAGGCAAGAATTGAATAGAAGTGTTAATGCCTTGGTAGCACAGTTGAATGGCAATGTAGGTGCACAGGTTGGGGCCTATGTGAGGTGTGACAAAGTGTGGCTAGCCGAAGATGGTTGACTGCCTTTGGAGAGACTAGGTTATGAATCCTTGATAGTATCCTTTACGGATTCATCGCCGAAGATGGTTAAACACCGAATGTTGAAAAAACACTCGAGGTTGTACCAATCATGGACTTAGCGAACATTTTGAGCAAAAAGTTCCATTAAAATTTCATTCAAAAGTACATGGTGTAGAATAGAGAAAAAAGGCCTATTCGTTGTCTTGTCCATCTTCGGCCTCCTCAGCATCTTTGGTGTCATCATCCTCGACATCAAGTTCATCTTCGCCAACATTGGTAGCCGAAGGGGGAAGAACTGGAAGGTTGAGATACTCTATACTCGACCGTGCCGAAGATGGTCACTTGACAATATCGAGCGCCCAAAGGAAGGAGAGGTCTATGTTAGGATACTAGGAAAGGACCTGATGAAGGACAAGGTAGAACCCATCTTGGAATGAGGACTTATTCACCTCATCTAACTTGGCCTTTTCAGCATTCAGGTACGCCAGCTCCTTCTTCAACGCCTCGACCTCCTTCTCCAGCTTTTTCTTCTTTTTCTTCTTATCCTTCTTTAGCTACTCGATCTCAGCAATGAACTTGGTGTTGATCCCCAATGCCTTTGTGAGATCAGCAATGACATAGTGATTCTAAGATAATATAGCCCATAACCGAAAGGTTCCATATATACCCCATATAGCATTCTAAGATCATATAGCTTAGTATACCATCACTTAGAAGCCAAATCACTAACTTGAACATGGAACAATACCAAAATTAAGTAGTGAACCGTAATCCTTACCAATTTTTATCTTTGAGCTCTCGGCTTCAACTTGAATCTTCAAGGCCAAGCTTGAAAACACAAGTGCAAGGTTGCCTATCCCCGAATTCATCAAATATGAGCTAGATTCTTCAATTCAAGCCTTAATCAACAAGATCTTAGCATGAGCCGATGCTTCCAACCCAAGAACAATAAAGAACTTGGTCAAGCTCAACAAGGAAGAGGTTTGACCCAAAATCATGGTATTAGCCTTAGTGGAAGCATGCATTTCTGGTAATTGACCATATGGCACACAATTGGGCATAATGCCCTTCTTGGTTGCACCATTTCTTTGCTTGGTGCCATATAACCCATGATTAACATAAGTTTAAGTTTAAGCACCCGATTACAAGTACAATTCAGCCCTTAAACTTTGTTTCTTGTCATTAGCATTTAGGCCATTTTATATGTGCATTTTGAACCCAATAGTTCTCAGTTACACATACACATATCATTCTTCATTTTCATATAAGTCCCTCATTGTTTTAATGCATTTCTCTTGCTTTTTTGACATAGGCCAAGCACTGAGGTAGGGTCATTATGCCATACGTGTCCAAGGTTATCCCATACGTGTCCAATACACATAGGATTTACATGCCCTTGAATATAGCAACTTTATATGGTCAAAACAGAATTTACAAATAAGTAGCCCATCATTCACACTTACACAGGTTGTGAACCACCTTTACATACATAGCAAAACCATCTTAATATGTTTACATACTTTTTCCAAATTTACCTGCCTTACATACATGCAATGCATCATGGCCTTAAATTAGCTAAAGACATGCACCCAAGTCATAGGAGATGCTTAAGACATAGTACACTCCAAAATAGGATGCTAGACAGCTGCTATCTAACACAATGAGCACCACCACAAAAAATACCCAATGTGCTCACAAAATCACCAAAATTTCCATACCATAACTAGAGACAAGTAATTTTATGTAAATAAAATTTTATATCAAAACTCAAATGCAAAAGTTCAGTTTGAATGTGATCTTTCTGCTAGACCTAAAATGGGCAGATTTGAGGGAAGGTAAGTTTCATGGAGAAACTTAGTGAGGAGAAAACTTTAAGACTAAGGTAATGTAACCTCTAGCAATCACCTACATCCAAAGACACTAAAACAAGAAAACACAATGCCAATATCCAATATAGAGCATCCAAATGCAGCAATCAAACACAAACAACAAACATATGTATGCAGCAGCAACAACATTCATTGGTTAGTCCATAAAACTTGTAATAAACATAAGTAGATCACAATGGGAGCCCTCCTGAAGCATAAGGTTGGCCTTAGAATAGTTTTAACACTAGTTAGTACTAACTTTGGGCTCTAGAAACCTTTAAATTAGCTGCCATCATTGTGCACTTCACACTAGGTCACAAAACCTTCACTAAGTGCACTCTCCTTAATAAGCTTGGTTCATCAAGCTCATGACTCTCTTCCAAGCTTAGCCTTAGCTCCATGGATGGTCGAAAATATAGAAAACATCCCATGAGAGCATGAAGACTCCTTACCTTTTGCTGGAAATCCAATAAACCTTAGATAAATATGGTCTTCCTCGATGGTTTGGTTGTCTTCTCTTTCCTTCTCTTGATTGTTTGCTGTAAGGTGGCTATAGAGGGAAGTGGAGGATTTCAAGGAAGAACCCTAGTAGGTGGAGGTCAAACTTTGGGAAGAAAATGGAGAGAAAATGATTTTTTTCCTAGCATTATTTCATTCTTGGTCTTTAGTAATATCAAGTTTGCAAATTTTGCAAACCTTAGGCCACACTTGGACAAAATTTGTGCCAGCCATTTGGGATGGGAAAATGACATTTTTTAACCTATTTTAACCTTGTTCAAGGGTTATTTTCACCTTTAGAAAATTTTGGGACACTTAAGCCCTTAAGTGTCCTTAAGCATTAAATGACTAACTTTGCCTCCTTAAGCACTTTGGTCTCCAACAATATGCTCAATTCCATGCATGTCCTTTCTTCATAATTCCATCCATGTCCTTCCCTCACAATTGCATCCATGTCCTTTCCATAGCCATCTTTGAAAATTTATGCAATTGAGTACCCAACTTTTGTAACCTTACAATTTAGTCCATAGGATAGTTGAAAATTAGGGAATATGCCAATACTTTCTGAAGGACCAAATTATCATTGTTTGTGCCACTTAGGGGAGTGTATATTTAATACTTTCCACTTCACAATTGATACACTATGGTAAAAATTAAAATGTACAAGTGTAGGTCCTTATGCTGTAATTTTCCCTTTTTGTAAAGGTGGTAACAATATTTCCTTTCTTTGCATAATATTTTATTTATCAATTACAATCTTTTACGTACTCAATCCATCCATGTTGCCTCATGTTCAATCCTTCTGAGTGGACAAGTCTTTCAAACTTTTATAGCCGGTCAAAATCCTGAATGATGTACACATAAAGTAATGCCTCCAAAGCTTAAGAGTGAAGACTACTGCTATTAGCTCAAGGTCATGAACTGTGTTACCACCTCACAAAAATGGGAGAATTACAAGTGTAGCATAGTAGTAAAAAAACTATTATATTGTATAATTCTCTTCATAGTGATTGAAGTATGAGGGGAAAAGTATAATGAACACCTCATTAAAATTGTTCTAATTGCTAACTCGGCTCCCAAGAAAAGCCTTAAGGATTGCTCATTTTTCAAGTAACCAAGCGCCTTTTTGTAAGGTTTTGAAAATTTGAGTACTTAATTGAAAAACTCTTAAGAAAGAGCCTTGGAGAGTTATGGGAAGGATATGAATGGTATGAAAGTGCTATTGGAGGACCAAATTGCTTATGGAAGGCAAGTTTAGGCAAAGGAAACACTAAAGGCATTAAGGACCTAAATGTCTTAGTGTAAACCTTAAGGTATTCAAGCTTTTGGCTTAAGTCAAAGGGTAGAATTCTGAGGTGATCCCATCATGGGGGAGGCAGCTATGGCTTGATAAATAGTAAAAAAGGTGGGTAAAATGTGTACCAACAAGTTTAGGACAAAGAAATGATGCTTATGGGCAAAGAAAATGATGTAAAGCTAGATTAAGGCTAATAAAGACGTTTAGTGCCCTAAAGCTAATTTAAGAAGCCAAACTCAATTTTTCTTCTCTCATATTTGACCCAACCAGCCACCACCCTCCACCACACTTCTTCCATAGCTCCTCTATAGCCACCATACCTCCAAGGTTGAAATTGATGGCAAAAGGAAGTAATTGGAAGTAAACTAGAGCTATTGCTTGAATACTACAAGGATTAAGGTTCAAATTCGGCCTCCTCATCTTGGTAAGGGTTCTCTTGCTCTCATTGATTGTTTACTATATTTTCAAGCATCCATGGAGCTAGGGATAAGCTTGGAAGAGAGCCATGAGCTTGATGAACCAAGCTTAGTGATGGGAGTGCACTTATTGAAGGTTTTGTGACCTAGTGTGAAGTGCACACTAATGGCAGTGAAGTGACGCTTTATGGAGCCCAAAGTAAGTACTAATGAGTCTTAAAATCCTCCTAAGGCCATGAATTAGCTTGAGGAGGGCTGCCATAGTGATTTACTTATGTTTATTGCATGTTTTATGGACTAACCTATGGTTTATGTTGTTGCCGCATTTCATCTGTTTGTTGGTTGTGATTGGCTGCAGCATTTGGTTGCTATATCTTGTACATATGCATTGTGGTTTTGTGTTTTAGTGTCTTTGGATGCAAGATTTAATGAGGGTTACATTTCCTTCAGAAACCAAGTGTTTCCCTTGCCAATTTCCTCAATTCTGCCATTTCAGGTTTACCAGAAAGATCACATTGAAACTAACCATTGTGGTCTGAGTTTTGATCTGAAATTTATGTTACTAAAACTTCCATATGTCTAGTTCTTATCTGGAAATTTTTGTGATTTTAGGAGCACATTTGGTATTTTTAGTGATGGTGCTTATTGTGTTATGCAAGAGCTGCCCAGCATCCTGTTTCTGGAATCCATTGTGCCTCATGCACTCCTAGAACTTAGCATGCTTATTTAGCTGGGTTAAGACCATTATGTAGTGCATGTATGCATATGCATTTAGTGAATGTAAAATGAGACAAGTATGTGAACTTTTGAGTAATGTTTTGGCTATGTATGTGTTGTGGTGCAAAGCTGCCTAACTGTGAATGATAGGCTGCTTACTTGTAAATTCTGTGTTGGTGACATAAAGTTGCTATACGCAAGATCATGAAATTTCTATGTGTATTGGACATGCATGGGATAGCCTTGGAGGGCTTACCCCTTGTGAATGAAGTGTTCGCACACTTATGAAATTTTGTATGGGCAAATGGTCATAAAGTGACCAGAATTTTGACTTTGAACTCAAAGTTCTCTATCTCCATGTGTGTAATGAATCTTAGCATGAAATTTTGGTCACCTTTAGATCACATCTATAGGTTGAACTTGAATTTGGAAGTTCTAAATTTGGAGTGCTGTAGCCAACGATATGACATTGTAAATATGGCGAAATTACTACTGAAATGGTCAGAATTTTGTAACTAACTTAAAAATCCATAACTTGGTCCATAGGTGGGCGATTGATGTAAAAAAAAATTCCTTGGTTTGATTAAAAGCTCTACTTGATAATGAGGCAAGGAAAATATGGGGTTACATGGCTATATTAATACATTTTTTTGAAGGAAGTTTCAAGTGCTGTGGCTGGTCACTTACACTTAATAAGATGGGCTAATGTGTGGCAGCGAAGATTAAGACTTGTGCTAGTGTGCTCCTTCCTTGATGCCATAGTGTGAATAAAATGTGAATATGTGTGTAATGGTTGGACCAATATGCATGCATTTACATAGTGCCTAAGAGGGCCACTTGGGTATGCACACTAAGGGTGTTGTTTTGATGGCCTACAGAATATACCAATCCTGGGAGTTTTAAATGCACAATTTTGGCACCATAACTGTACTTCCCTAGAGTGGATAACAAACTGGGTAGTTCAACTCATTAGGCCTCAACTGCTTTGAGCCGTTGGTGATCACCTAATTTTCCTACATTAACAAACATCCCGGACCAGAATTTGATGCATCTCTGTACACTGTGAAAGCCTTGTTCAGGTCTGGTAGAATGAGTATCAGTGAACTTGTTAACCTCTTCTTCAACTCCAAGTAAGCCTCTTCACGCTTTGGTGTCCAATCAAAAGTTCTGACCTTTGTTGGTCAAGGCTATGAATGGTGTCGCTATCATAGAAAATTTTTCTATGAACCTCCAGTTGTACCCTACCAAGCCAAAAACAGTCCATATCTCTATAACTGTAGTTTGCCTCCTCCACTCAACTACCGAGTGAACGTTCTCAGGATCAACTAAACAACCTTGGGAACTAATGATGTGTCCTAAAAATTGTATCTTCTCAGACCAAAACTCTCACTTAGACAATTTTACATGGTACTGGTTCACCGTTTACACTTGCAAGACTATTCTAAGGTGCTCCTTATGCTCCTACGTAGACTACAAGTATACCAAGATATCATCGATGAAGACTATCCCAAACTGATCTAAGAATAGTTTGAAGATCCAATTCATGGCTTCCATGAATACTGCCAGGGAATTGGTCATACCAAATGGCATAACTGTATAGTTGTAGTGTCCATATCTTGTCCTAAATGTGGTTTTTCGGATATCTTCCTCTTTAACCCTTATGTAGAAGTATACCTATAACGTCGCCAACCCCAAATGGGGCCCTCCCAAGAAGACTATGGAACCAAAGTCTTGCACTACTTGTAGTTGGCTATTTAATTACTTGTCCTATTTTAAAATGTTTCATGCATCTAGTTACTAACCTTATATGCATTATGCATGCACTTGCTTCGACTTGAATTTCACTTTAAGAAAATGAATTGAAAATGTTGCCGACATTTAGAAAACATAACTGAAACACAAGTCAAATAAAAAAAGATAAGTGTGTTTACTACAAGCAATAACTGTGCATGTGCATCATTACAAAAGCAAAGACTATGGACATGCCCAAAAGCAACCAAAATTGTTACTACCTTACAAAATGGGAGAATTACAAGTGTGTCATAATGGCTAAAAACTATTATATTGTGTAATTCTCACCATAGTGATTGAAGTGTGAGAGGTAAAAGGCATGATCAACACCTCCTTAAAAGTGTTCCAAGTTGGTAACTTGGCCACCAAGAAAAAGCCTTAAGGATTGCTTGTTTGTCTAGCAACCTATGGACTTTTTTGTAAGGTTTTGGAAATTCAGGTACTCAATTGCAAAACTTTCACAAAAGAGATTTGGAGAGTTATGGGAAGGATATGAATGGTATGAAAGTGCTATTGGAGGACCAAATTGCTTATAGAAGACAAGTATGGACAAAGGAAAACACAAAAAGGCTTTAAGGACTTAAGTGTCCTATTGTGTGCCTTTGGTTGTCCATGCTTATGACTTAAGTCAAATGGAAGTTTTGTGGGGTAATCCCACATAAAGAGGGCTGCTATGACATGGGATAATGAGGTCAAATGTGGGCCAAGAGATTAACGTAAAGAAACCATGGTCTTGTAGCAAGGAACATGACATAAAGCTTGGTTAAGCTTGTTAAGTGTGTTTAGTGCACTTAAGACCATATAAGTGTCCATTATTGGTCCTTATCTCCCAAATTTCAGCCTCCACCTGGAAAAAAGAAGCCAACCCTCTCCTCCACACTTCCTTCATAGCCACTATACCTTCAAACTCAAAACTACTTGCAATTGAAGTCAAGGAAGCACAATAGGAAGCTATTTGGTGCTATTGCTTGAGTGCACCTAGGATCAAGCTCCAATTTCAGCATACCCATCAAGGTAAGGGTTCTCTTGTTCTCATGGGTTGTTTCCTCTGTTCTTCAAGTAACCATGGAGCTAGGTCTAAGCTTGGAAGAAAGCCATCAGCTTGATGAACCAAGCTTAGTGAAAGGGGTGCACTTATTGAAGGTTTTGTGACCTAGTGTGAAGTGCACAAAGATGGCTGTGAAATGAGAGTTTCTAGAATCCAAAGTTAGTACTAACTATTGTTAAAATCCTCCTAAGACCAAGCTTTAGCTTGAGGAGGGCTGCCATAGTGATTTGGTTATGTTTATTATATGTTTTATGGACTAACCTATGGTATATGTTGCTGCTGCATTTCATGTGTTTGTTGGTTGTGAATGGCTGCTGCATTTGGTTGCTATATCTTGTATATATGTATTATGTTTCTTGTGTTTTAGTGTCTTTCAATGAAGGTTTTAATGATGGTCACATTGCCTATTGAATTCAAGTGTTACACTTACTATGTTTCTCAACGAAACTTACTCCCCTCAATTCTGTCATTTCAGGTCCAGCAGAAAGATCACATTCAAACTGACCTTTTTAGTTTATGTGTCTAGTTATGATCTAGAATTTTTGGTGATTTTAGGAGCACATTTGGAATTTTTCTTGATGGTACTTATTCTGTTGTGTGGCAACTGTGTAGCATCCTATTCTGCAGTCCATTGTGTCTCAGGTACTCCTGTAACTTAGGGTGTGTACTTGGCTGAGTTAAGACTATTTTTTAGTGCATGTATGCATATACATGTATTGTACGTAAAATGAGACAAGTATGTGAACATTTGAGTAATATTTTGGGTATGTAAGTGATGTGGTGCAAAGCTGCCTAGTGTGAATGTTGGGCTACTTACTTGTAAATTCTCTTTTTGCAACATAAAGAAATTAAAAGTAAGGGAATGTAATTCCTATGTATAATGGACATATATGGGATAGCATTGGAGGGTTTTCCCCTTGTGAATGAAGTATTTGCACATTTATGAAATTTTGTATGGGCAAAATGGTCATAAAGTAACAAGAATTTTGACTCTACACTTAAAGTTCTATATCTCCATGTGTAGAAGGAATATTTGTACGAAATTTTGACCACACCACATCCAAAGGTTGAATTGGAATTTTGAATTTCTGAATTTGGAGCTCTGTAGCCAAAGATATGATGTTGCAAAGTTGGCTAAGTTACTGTTCTTTTGGTTAGAATTTTGTAACCGATTTAAAAAATCCATAGCTTGGTCCATAGGTGGGCTATTGATGTAAAAAAAAATTCCTTGGTTTTCTCTAAGTATCTACTTGGTAATGGAGAAAATAAAACAAGGGGCATGTGGCTAGAATGATACAGTTTATTATTGGAAGTTACAGGCACAGTGGCTAGTCACTAGAACTTAACAAGATTGAATGTGTGGTAGCCACAATTAAGATTTGTGCTATTGTTTTCCTTCCTCACTGCCATGGTGTGCATGAAATGTGAATATGTGTGTGATGGTTGGACCAATATGCATGTGTTTACATAGTGCCCAAGGGGGCCACTTGGGTTTGCACACTAAGGGTAGCATTCTAATGGCCTACAGAATATTACCAATCCAGGGAGTCTAAATGCACAATTTTGGCACCATAATTGGACTACCCCGGAGTGGGTAAGAAAAATACTACTAGACCAAGAGATATTGGAGGCCAAACTAGCATACATACGTACACCGAAGAATCGCTATTGAGATCCATGGTCGATTATGTCCATCTTTATGCCACTAGCCTTTGCAAGGCTGCAAAACAACTATAGTTAGCACAAAGAGCTGAACCAATAAAACTAAAATCAATAATGATTCACTAGGTCATTTAACGACATGTGAGAAACCACCTCTGCAACCCCCCTATGGTTACCGATTCTAAATAGATGAAATCTACACAATAACACTAAAAGGAGTGAGAATCTATAGATTCCCAGTAAGGGATTTTGGTAGCTACAAAGAAACGTTAGAACCTACAACAAAAACCTGAGGACATTCATATATATAGAGTATATGAAAGCTACTATGGGCCCCATGTAGTATTAAAGCTAATATATGTGCATATATCTGAGTCCCTTAGGATTCCTCCTCATCTTAGTCCTCCAACGGGCGTCACTCCATGCCTAGTGAGTTCTGGCCACTAACTCGTTCCTAGTAAGCCTTAGCTTACTGACACAGTAAATTAATCTTCCCTTGGTTGTTGTGCAGGTGAACATGGTGGACTATGCTCCATTAGGTGTACTCTCCATATAGTGCCTTAAGCCATTGGCTCACCTAGGCCACTGTGGTACTTTGCCTCCACCCAAATAAGTGCACTAGGCTTCACTTGTTGTCTTAAGTTAATAAGGTCACCTAGACCACCAAGGTACTAAGCCTCGCTATTTAACCTACCAATGATGCACTAGGCATTCACTTGTGCCTCAAGTCACAACTTGGCTAGGCCACAAGTGCACTAAGCCTTCATCCATGGTGCTCCACTATCCACCTTTACTTGGTTTACACTGTTATGGTAAGACTTGCTTTGGATGGACTCAACAAATACACTAGGGTTTCTCATTGGTGTCCCAAGCTCTAAGCCTTCAACTAGACCACCAATGGTGGTAAACCCCCTCAACTTTCCAAAAGCCCATATTGTAGTACATGAATCCATCTTCCAAATTATCTTCAATCCTTCACTCATTCTAATGGCATAATATTGTGGTCATAGTAGTTCACTAATGCTAGTCATCGAACCAAACTTATTTTCCCTTATCATAATTCCTTCACTTCCATTATGATTTCTTTACACATAAGAAGCCTTCATTAACTACCTAGTGTTTTAAGGAGCCATGGGAGACACTAAGGCACCATTAGGCACCTTCCATCTTAAGTCCCCTTAGGCACTTTTAAGCCCCTTCTTTTGGAAATAAATTCAAAAATAACCTATACAGATTTAGGCAATGTTTATAGCATAGAATTGCAGAATTGTAGCTATTCCTTTTAACTTCACATGGAATATTGAATCACCTTAATCGGAGACCCAAGTGAAAAGTTATACAAAAAATAATAAAGCATGTTGAGAATGGCAGGGTCTTGGCAATGCGTCATCTAGAATGGTGATGCAATGGCGATGCATGGCCAATGACTATAATGCTTGGGTTCCAAACATGCCTTGTTTCGACACCTTCTGTCCATACACACTTTGCGGGCATCAAACACCTCCCAAACATCCAAGGCAAGCCTACATAAGTTATAGAACTCTAGGGATACTACTATTGGCCATTACCATCCCAAACTAACCAAGCATAAAGGGCTCAATTACATTACCCAAGAGCTTGAGTGCCACTAGTCCATCACAAGTAAATTCTACCATAACCTATGCATATCTTCCAAACTACATGAAACCAACATTCAAGCAACTAAGACATGCATCGTATGAATGTGATAACTAAATCCCTTACCTCAACTGAGAAGAACAAACAAGCAATCCAGCACCACACCAAGAAGAATGGGTTCCACTAAGGCTTCTATAGTGCCAAGAAAAATCAACGCACTAAGCACCCAAAATAAGCTCAATTAAGCTAGACCCAAGCTCATGGAGGCTCAAGAAACCAAGAAAATCAAGGAATCAACAAGCTTCTCACATACCTATGGCTCATAAGCACCAAAAATGCCAAACCAAGCCCACTACTCAAAATCCTTGCAAGAGGAAGCTTTTTCATGCATATATACCTTGTGGTGCTATAATTTCCACAAAGAATTGATGAGTAATTGAAGTTTTGGCTATGGAATTTGAGAGGGAAGAGTGACCTATGAAAATGGAGGTTGAAGATGATGAATAATGCAGTCCCAAATCCTTGAAAATGGTTTAAAAGCCCAACTTCTCATTTTAGCCCTTCAATTTATTCAATTTTCCCAAAAATGACCCCATGCTCAAATATTGCGATAAGACTTGGCAAGTTATTCCAACTCTTTGCTTTCTTGTCGCTTGGGTCCAAAAGAGCAACTAACATGCTTAAATACGAAACCTATAACCTCCGGGCATTAAATGACCATTTTGCCCTAGTGACACTTAGGTGCCAAATTGAACTAGGAACCATCTACCCTTTTAAACACTTGCTTGGCTTGCTTATCCAAACTAATTAAGGCATTAAACTAAGGATTTTGACTTCTTTGACAAGTCTCACCTGCCCATTGAAAGTCCTCTGCATAGAGGGCCATAACAATTTTGACCAGAAGTCAATCCTGGAGAACACCTTCACCTGCGTCAGTCTATCAAACAGATGATCGATCCTTGAAAATGGATCCTTATTCTTGACCGTTACTACATTCAAATTTCTATCGTTAATTCGTAGTCTCAGAGTTCCATCCTTTGGCTTTACAAACAACATCGGGTTCCCCATGGTGATACACTAGTCCTTATAAAGACTTCCTCTAGTAGATCTTCCAACTACTTCTTCAACTCATCCATTTTAGGAGCTAACATTCGGTAAATAGGTATTGAAAGTGGTGAATGGAAAATTCGGTGTCCTTTTCTAGTGGTAACCAAGGCAACTCCACTAGGAACACCTCAGGAAATTGATTGGCTATAGGAATTTCCCTAAGTTCTTCCTCTATGGCCAACCCATTCCAATTCAACGCATAATATTCCTCTTCATTGACTATAGGGATGAAATCCATAAGTCCTAACTGCAAACTCTTAGCACTCAATGCTAACCCTCTTGTGCAAGTCACTTTACCTTCTTCAGCATTAGTAATGTCAATTAAGTGACTAGCATAGTCAATTTGCACCTTTTGCTTGCTTAGCCAATCCATTCACAACACTAGGTCATAAGACCTCAAGTCTATAACCCATAACTCATAAGAGAAGTTATGGTTATCTAACTGCAAGGGATACCTAGTAGCCATCTCATTGGTCACAATAAAACTCATCCCTGTAGTTTTGATGAGCTTTAACTCTTTAGAGATTTCATGCTACAATTTAAGTCTATCTACCAAAGCATACGATATCACAAAATGAGTAGCTCCTGTACCAAAAAATACTCTCATACTACCATTCTAGATTGTAAACCTACCTTGAATGGTAACTAGCACTTTGGTCATATGACAAGCCAATGGGTGCAGCGGGTGAATTCCTCGGTTGACTTGGGAAGGGTCAATCCTATGGGTATTCCCTTGCCCAATGACTACTTCGACCACAATTGTTCCAAATCTTGGTTCCCATGGTGCATGGCTTTGTACCATGGAATCTTCTACAACTAGGACAAAAACCCCCTTTCTTGCTGTCAGGACCCTACCTCAGTGCTTAGCCTATGCAAAAAATGTAAGAAAAATACATTTAAACACTGAGGGACTTAAGTAAAAATGATAAAGGTTCTAAGTGGGCATTGGTAATATCATGGGTAGGCTTTACCCGAGCCTATCGGGTTCAAAATGTACACTTAAATGGCTTAAGTGGCTAGTGACGAAAAACAAAGATTAAGGACCAAATTGAACAATCTTTCGAGTGCTAATAAAGATGCTAAGACTTGTGGAAGGATTTGTTAAGCCATGCAAAAAATGTGGGAGGCCGTGAAGGGCATTAAACCCATTTTAGTGTACATGTGGCACACGGCTAGCTAATGTATGTTTCCACTCAGCCAAAATCACTCATTTCAGGTCAAACCTTCATTTTGTTAGTCTAAACCATGTTCTTGGTGTTCTTGGCATTTAAGTCTCGGGTTCATGAAAAATTTGTGGTGACTGAAGCTTGGATTGGGTAATCAAGATCAAGCTTGGTGTTCTCGACCTTAGGCGACCATGTGAGTGAATTTTGAAGCCAAATCTTGGAGATTCAAGGCATGGCCGAGTAGTTCAAGGCAAGAAATTGGTAAGGTTCCACATAATCTACTTGAGTTTGGTATTGTTCCATGTTCAAGTATAGTAATGGCTTCTATGTGATAGTATTCTGGAGCTATATGATCTTAGATTGCTAGAAGGGCCAAATATGGAACCTTCGGGTTTATGTGATATATTGGCTAGCTAGTCATTAATGGCAAGTACTAAAGTTCAAAGTAGGTAGGCCATCCTATCTTTGAACTTGGAGCTCTAGTGGAATGGTGTTGGATTGGTGAAGCTTGGAATGCAAATTTTATGTGTGTACTTCATAGTTTGGCTTCGGCTGAGAAGGACATTGGGATTGTGGTGCGTCAGTTGTGTGCTTGGTTTCTTGGATGTGGTTGCTAACCCTTCATAGTTGTAGCTATTATTTGTATATACATTTGTACTTGTGGTTTTGGTGTTTTCTTGTTTTTCTTGCAGGTAAAGTAATGCTAAAGGGAGGTTAAGCTTTCGGGCTTAACTAAATAAGCTCCTTAGAGCTGTAGTGAACCTTACTAAGTTGTGTAAACTCATGTCCCTTATTGTATATGTTTCAAGGAAAGACCTTGAGCTTGACTGATTAGTGTTGTTGCTTACATACTAGGTTGTACAGGGTTTGCCAAGCGATATGTTATGACCGAGAGCTTGGCTTATTAAGTACATTGTGCAAGTCTTGTATTGGATGCATAAACTCATGTGTTTGAGTTTGTAGGTTTGTGTAGATTCTGGGACAGGTGTAGGACCAATGGATTGCCCTTATGGGAATGGGCATGGTTGTAGGTGTCTTCCTACAAGCTTTTAGTTTTGTATTGTACACTTAGGGTAGCTTTTAGGTACTATCGTTAGTTTGGGTATGTAAAGCATAACTTTTGGCCATTTTGGTTTATGAGTACTCTTGGTACCAAGTAGGTAGTACTTCTATAGAGGTTATTTTGTGTATATATATAGCCTCAGTTAGTTAATGAAACTCTTGTGTAAGTTATGAATGAAATGCCAAGTTATGGTATAAGTACTTGTTCTTGAAATTGTCCATAATGTGCTAAACCTCTCTTGGTTGTTGTTATGCTGAATGTGCATATGGCATGAAAAGTGTGTTTTAAAACTTGAGATGAAATGGGCTTCTTGGTTGCCATGCATTTGGACATCACACTTGATGAGCACACACTCGAAACACTTAATCATACAAGTGTATATGCCTTGCCTTATGTTGCACGTAATCCTATGGGCCTTGCCTTGCATGCAAGTAATGACCTAAAACTAATAATTAGCCTCTTGGGGCACCTCCCAGGCCTTGGTCTTAAGAACTTAGAGTTTGAACTATAAAAAGGTAGGTTAGCTAAGACCTAAGCTCACTCATAAAATTTATAAGTGCAAAAGTTGAACAAATCTTGTTAGTGCTTTGGGTAGCACACTTGAGTGGCACAATAGGTGCACAAGTTGGGGCCTGTGTGGGGTGTGACATTTGCTTTTAAATGGCTCCTGACTATTGGCCACCTTTCTGATCATTAGACGTTTCCTAGCACATTTTCCTAGGTTGGATGGTCCAACCTCTTCCTTATTGGCTTGAATTCTCGAGTCCTCAATTTCTCTCTCTAAGGTCAATGCTTTTTGAACCACTTGGTGATTACTCTGAATACAACCGTTGCCATATACCTTTGAAGCAACAGCTTAAGGCCTTGGAAAATTTTCTTAGCCTTCAACTCATCATTAACGGCCATATAAGGAGCATACCAAATGAGTGAATTCTAGCGTTGCTCATACTCTCTTAACGACATCTCTCTTTGGGTGAGATTCTCAAACCAAATCTTCCTCCACTTTTGGGTAGCCTAACTAATGGATTTTTGTCGTAACTTCCTCTCAAGTCAAACCACTTGAGCACCTTCTTCTTGTGCTCTTGTCAATTTCCATTGCTTTCTTTCAACATCTCCAATACATCATCCCATTATAAGCTAGCCCTCCCTTTAAAAAATTAAGGTACTAAGGCCATTCTTTGGTTAATGTTGTACCCAAAAGCCAATCATAAGATGATTGTATTTTTGCACAATGATTCATTATATTTTATTAAGGCATTAATTCAACAATTATATTCGTTGTTTTGTTATTCATAACGTAATAAACATAATTATAACCCTAGAATAACTATATTATTAAATGTCCTTGGTCTAGTATTATCGTGGAGTGGGTTACAATAACACATAACGACTATCATATATGAAGACTAATATGAGATATATAGTCTACATATGGGTACAAGTTGGAAAACTTTTGTACTAGACTGATCCACCATGAGAATGCTATATGGATCGTTATATGAGTTTCATAAGTGATTCTCATAGTGATCATGGTATATGTTGTTCTTTGACCTAAGGTCATCAAGGTTCCCTACATGTGAGTCACATACTTTCATACTTCCCTTTGTTGCTCGTAACTGAGTGAACTTGAAGGAGGTCATTGGGTATGTCACATATCATGCCAAGGGTTTTGTTTGATCAAGATGGCATTTGTCCATCCTATGTAACGAGAGTGATATCTTCGGGCCCCTAGATAGAGTAAGACTAAGAAAATGCATGGCCTTGCTCGGATGAGTTGATATATGATATCATTGTCATCAGTTTAAGTTAGTCTACCCAGTATTTAGGAAAACAAAGATTGGGCTATACGAGAATGACACATTCCATGTCTCATGCTTAGTCTTAGTATCTTAGAAAAAGGGACAATGACATATACAGATAATGATCACAAAGGTTTAGTCAAATCATTGACAATCTTGTCACCTGGGTAGCAATGATGTGTTGCTAGACACAGTTCATTGGTTATGATCATAAATGTGATTTATGATACTTGCCAACATGGTAAGAGCCTATTGGGTCATACACATAAATCTTATTTGGATTATTTGAGTGCATGGGCTAATTTATTTGGGTTATGGTTTCATGATAATTTTGTATTAACAAATGGCCCAAAAGTTGAGCCATTATTAGCCCGAACTTAAAGCCTAATTGGATTAGGGCTTTGAAACCCATTAGGCTTGGAAGTTAAGTCTCACTATAAATACATCACATAGTGGGAAAGTTCCAGCTGCACTCTTCTCTTGCCATTCCTTGGAGGACGCATGCTAGTACTGCAAGCACAAGAGAAACGCATCTGTCGGGATGTGGTGGAAGCATGGTGATACCGTAGAGAGCTTGAACACATCAATTGTTCAGGTTTTATGATTCAACTCAATAGTTCAGTTAAAGACCACTGATAGCCGAAAGGCTATCGCCCTAGGTGGCTAACCTAACACCCACCTCAGAAGATTCTTCATACCACCGTCAGAAGGTTATATGGCCAACCTCAGGAAAAAGTCTCCTTGCCACCCTTAGATTTGGGGGCTACCCACCTCGGAAAATAGGACTATCATCCTCGACAGAGGAAAAGGTCTCCCGAAGATGGTTCGCCCTTCCAAAGAGCCTTCTCCAGTAGCCCTCGGGGATAGATCTCTACTCGAAGGGCTCTCACACCTCCGAAGGGGTCTTACAGAGAAACAAAAAATATGGTTTAGTAACCTATCACAAAGAGGCCTTGAACATGCCCCTACCCTTTGGCCGGGACTACTTATGGCCAACTGAAGATACTTTCCTCTGAAGGTATAGACCAGATCTGGCCGAACATGTGTCACGATGTAGATAGGCTATGCAAAACAACCTCCTCCCTCCATCTTCTTATAAATACTTAGGAAGCTCCTTGGTAAGAAAAATGGGACTCTCTCCTCTATACTCTCTACTTTTAAACCACTTCTCTTCCATATACTGACTTGGGCATTGGAGGCTCATCCTCTGGAAACACACTTTGAGAAACTCCTAACCGACTATCTTTGAGATCTTGCAAACACCTTCTCACTAGAAGTCTCTCCCAGGCTTAGCATGTTATACAACAAAGATGCCACCGGGCATCATTTGGCACCATTTGTAGGAACCAATTCTCAAGTCACTCTTGTTAAGACTCGGTGTCTAAAGGATAAGGGACTCCTATGGTCTTAGCCCGTGCCAGAAACTCAGGCAACAACTAAACCACCCGCGGCAACTACTTCCCTGCCAGACGACAAGCGTCCTCTGATGGTCACGATGGCCTTTCTATGTGACTTCTAGTGCTCCATCATGCTTGAAATGACACAATAGTTTGACTAAAGGTGGTCGCAATCACCTTAAAAAAGAGCATCCTCCCTAGATGTACGCCTAGAGAAAAGTCACAAGTCACCTCATCAGAGCTCAGGAAGCAGGGGTTCTCAGGATGAGTCATAAATAGAGGACGTATGGTCTTGAGGATGTCGTACTACAAAAAATGTGTCAAAAGAGCCCAAAACTTCCTTCTAGTAAAGTCCATCCCCAAATGGGAGTACCCTATCCTCGCGATAGAGAAGTTACTCCTGAAAGGAAGACATCATTCTATGTTATTGGGGACTACCGAGTAGCGAGAAAAGGATGGTACTACCATCTCGATGGAAGAATGCCTTAATAGGTTGGAAAAAGTGGACAAAACAGGTCTCTGGGAAGCCTGTCTGGTCAAGGCTGTTAGAGAACTTCACTAGAGAGGAGTCCCCCTTCATCCGTACCATCGTAGAGGTACCAATGCCCAGTGACTTCTGAGTACAATGTCTAGAAACGTATGATGGTCACAATGACCCACAAGCTCATCTAATGAACTATAGGCGAAGCATGGTATTGCATGGCACCGACAACGCCACCCTTTGCAAAATGCTTCGAAGTCACCTTGTCGAGGCCAGCAACTATGTGGTACAACTCCCTGGCCCTCGAAACCATAATGGGTTTGCAAGAGTTGTCCACTGCCTACACCCAGCAGTTCATCGAAAGTAGGCTGATGACAAAGATGCCTGTCCAAATGTTTGACATAGCCCAAAAGAATGGGGAGACTATTTGAGACAATGTCGAGAGTTTCAACCGGGAAGCCCTCAGTGTGCTAGACTTTCATCTTGATATCCGCATCCTCACCATGATCAGGGGACTAAGGAGGGACTCACAACTCTTCTATGAGTTCTCCAAGGAGCCCTTGACACCCTCAGAGAATTCTACTGAAGGACTGAGTAGCACATGACAGCCGAAGTGCTGAGGATGGGCGGCATGAAGTCTGAGCATAGTCACTTCAAGAGTCAAAGTCACCAATCTCAGTATTCCACCGAGGGAGGGGGCAGACCTCTAAAAACAAGGGAAAAGAATCTAGTGTCATTCACTCCCCTAAATACTACAAAAATGAACATCCTGATGGCCATGGAAAAGAAAGGAACCACAATCAAACATCTGAAGGCCATGACCTCAGACAACAAAAAGAACATGAAGAAGTTCTGTCAATTTCATTGGGACCACGGGCATGATACCAAAGATTGCTTCCAGCTGAAAAAGTATTTTGAATCTTTAATTAACCAAGGGCAACTTTGACACTACCTGCAAATGTCATCGCCCAAAGCCTAAGAAAGAAAGGAAAAAGAGTGGAAATGAAAGGATGAAGGCTATGATTTGGACTGATGTCAGAACTGAATCCCCAGAAAGCACATAAGAAAAATTACATAAGAAAAAGCATATCCTCTCTGCACATAAGAAAAATTACATTAAAATCGAAGTCCAATGGTTCACGGAGGTGGGCATAAGAAGGAAGGTCAAGTACCCTGAATGGCTTAGTAATGCTGTTGTTGCCATGAAGGAAGGGAGCGATAAACTTTGAATGTGCATTGACTTTTCAAACTTAAACGATGCCTGTCCAAAGGACTTATATCCTTTGCCACCCATAAACCAATTGGTAGACTCCACTATTGAATACAGTCTACTTAGCTTCCTTGATGCTTTTAGTGGATATCACTAAATTCAGATGAATCTCGAAGATGAGGAAAAAACTGCCTTCATTACCAAAGTTGGGACGTACTGTTACGTCAGAATGCCCTTCGGCCTTATAAACACAGGCGCAACATACGAAAGGCTGATGAACAAGGTATTCAGCTCCCAGGTCGGGAGAAATATGGATGTATATGTCGATGATATGATAGTTAAGAGCAAACAACCTAGTATCCATATCATAGACTTGAAGGAAACATTCTACAAACTCCAAGAATTTAGAATCTGTCTTAACCCTGAGAAGTGTGTGTTTGGGGTGATTATTAACAAATTGATCGGGTTTATGGTATCCGAAAGGGGTACTGATGCCAACCCAGAAAAGGTTAAGGCCCTGCTAGGATTCCAAACTCCCACGATGACCAAGGATGTGCAAAGGCTTACGGGGAGAATCATGACCCTTAGCAGATTCATCTCTAGATACGGGGACCAATGCCAACCATTGTTTAAAGTGCTCACCAAAGAACCAAACAATTAAGGCAACTTCGGTCCCAAGGAACACCCTCGGAAAGAAGATCACCAAAAAGGTTGGGAAGAACTCAAGAGCTACTCAACCTCTCTACTGACACTTCGGTAACCATTGGAAGGAGAACCTCTCATCCTCTACCTTGCCATCACCGAAAAGGCAGTAAGTTTAGAACTTATAAGGGAAGAAGGAAGAAGTAATGGCCAGTGTACTATGTAAGCAAGTCCTTGATTGGTACCGAAGTTAGGTATCCGCTACCACAAAAAGCCATCTATGCCTTAGTTCTGGCAGGAATGATACTTTGGCTGTACTTCCAAGGACATCCCATCACAGTTCAAAATGATTTACCTTTTCAGGATGTCATGAGGAAGGTAGACCATTCTGGAAGATTGTCAAAGTGGTGTGTCGAGCTCAGTTAATATGATATCACTAATGAAACAAGAAGGGCAATAAAGGCCCAAGCACTGGGGGATTTCATTGCCGAAGTAGCAAGAACCGAAGGTACTCTAGAGGAGCCTAGAAGTGACAAACATGAGTGGACACTCTTCATCAATGGCGCCTCTGATTTTGAACATCAAGGAGCCAGAGTAATTATGCGAGGACCCAAAGGTATGGAAGCTTCAAAGTCCATCAAGTTCAGTTTCAGTGTCATGAATAACGTTGCCGAATATGAAGCCCTCATAGCAGGTTATGATTGGCAAAAAGAGTTGGCATGAGAAATCTAAAGGCCTGCAGCGATTCTCAGCTGGTGGTCCAACAAATGGCGAAGGACTACTGGACAAAAGGCACAAACTTGGCAAAGTACCATGATCTTGTAAAAAGGCTTAACCATGAATTTGACAGGCTGTAGATAGAAAACTTACCCTGACGAGATAACATGGAAGCGAATACTTTGGTCAAATTAAAGGAGTCCACCGAAGTACTGGATCAACCAAGCATAACAATAATGTCCTTAGCAGCCTCGGGTAGAGGATGGAAGGATCCAATAAAAAAATATCTCACAACTTCAGAAACTCTCCGAATACCCTCTTAAAGCTATGAAGGTGCAAAAGCGCTTGAGTAGATACTTCTTGCTCAGGGAAGAATTGTACCGATAAGGATACGCCAACCCACTACAAAGATGTATCAGTGAAGGTAACATTGAAATAGTTATCACAGAAGTCCATGAAAGAGCCTATGGGTCTCACATCGGGACTAATGCCCTTGCTGGGGTATTACTTCAACAAGGATATTTCTAGCCTACTTTGAGGAAGATCGTGAGACAGTTCGTCAAAAAACGTGAGGGGTGCCAAAGACATGCACCCATCTAAATAATACCCTCGGAAGCCATAACTTATGCAAATTACCCTTGCCCCTTCACTGTTTAGGGTATTGACCTCATTGGTCTTCTCCCGATGTCTATAGGAGGAGTGAAATTCTGTCATTGTAGTAGATTATTTCACTAAGTGGATCGAGGCAGAGCCTTTGGCAACAATTTCAGTGAAGGACATATAGAGATTTTTCTGGAAGAACATCATATGTAGATTTGGTGTCCCGAGGATGATAGTAGCAAAAAATTATTCCCAATTCACAAATAAAGGATTCCAGGAATTCGCGACCAACCTCGACGTAAAATTACACTTCGCCCAAGTTACCCATCCATAGAGCAATGGACAAACTAAAGTGTCTAATAGGATGATACAAGAAGGTCTGAAAAAAAGATTGAAAGAGGCAAAGGGAAAAGGGCTGGGGGAACTCTTGAGTGTGCTATGGAGTTACAGAACAACCCCTAGAAGAGCCACTGGAGAAACACTTTTCTCACTCGTCTTTGGCACTGAGGCCGTTATCCCCGTCAAAGTCATACAACCATATATCAGAATATAGGTGTTTGACAAGGAATGGAACAACCTCAATTTAATAGCTAAATTAGACATGCTCGATGAACATAGAGAGATGGCTGAACTCAGAAGAAAATCCTTTCAGAAAAGTGTAGCAATTGCTAAAAACTTGCATGTTAAACACAAAGAAGTTGAGAAAGGAAAGCTTGTTCTCCAAAAAGCTGAACTGGAATCCCAAAAACCATCTCATGGTGTACTTCGGGCGAATTAGGAAGGGCCCTATTTAGTGATTAAGGTAGTTTGGCCAAGAGTTTATAAGCTCATAAATGCAGAAGGAGAAGAGTTGAAAAACACATGGCATTCTGACTCTTTGAAAAAAATTTACACTTTTTTGAAAAAATTCTACACTAAGTGTTACCAAAGGTGGATGATCGAATATTGGTAATCCTGAAAATACCTAAGTGTTTTTGTGCAAGGTAGGTCAATTCCAAAAATGGTTATCCAAATATGGTGTCTTCTGAAAGTGCATGAGTAATACTAAACTAGTATTACCCAAGGTGGATGACCAAATATGGGTAATCCTAAAAGTGCATGAGTGTTTTTGTACAAAGCAGATTAATTCTGAACATGGTTAACCGAATATGGTTATTTTCGAATCTGATTAACTGAATTTGGTTGATTCTATTCTTAAACACTTAGAAAAATATTCAAAAACCCTTGGTAGTATGTTCATCAAGGCAAGTACATGACTGAACATGGTTGGTCGGTACTGAATCAAAATTTCCAAATCTCCCAAAGGTGGTCAACACCGAAGATGCGTTAATGTCAAACAATACGCGCTGAAGATAGTGCTAATTGGGGACTTAGCCAAAATTTTAAAAAATGAAGGTAATTCCATCAAAAGGTGCAAAGAACAAGTACAAAAGTGCAAAAAAAAAACAACAAAGGGAAGTCCTAGCAGTCATCTTCCCCATCTATGAGCTCTTCGGCATTGACATCCTCAGCATCATCTTCAACTTCATCATCCTCAGCCGAAGGAGGAAGCTCTGGGAGATTTTGGTACTCCACCTTTGACCATGGCAAGGAAGGTCCTTCGAGAATATCAACCACCCGAAGACAGGAGACGTCAAGGTCAGGGTACCGAAGGAGCATTTAATGGCGAGCAAGGTAGAAGCCATCTTGATATGATGATTTTACTGCCTCCTCTACCTTAGCCTTCTCGGCCTTCAGATGTTCCACTTCCTTTTTAAGTGCCTCCATCTCCTTCTCAGTCTTCTTCTTCTTCTTCTTCTTCTTCTTCTTCTTCTTCTACTTCTTCAATGCCCCTATTTCAGCAGGGAGTTCAGAATTGATCACCAAGGACTTGGTAAGGTTAGCTACAATGTCTTCTTTCTCCTTTTGAAGGACCTCCCTCTCCGGGGTCAGCTCGACCACCTTCTCCCCAAAGTTTGATATTTTTTAGGAGCACTCATCAAGGAGCCCCTTCTGATTCTCCAACACTTCCTGGCAAAGCTTGGCTAGGTCTTCCTTCGCATTCTTGTTGAGCTCGCGTATTTAACATATGAGCTCGTAAACCATTCCTTGGCCTTAGCCAAGGTCTTCTCCAACTGACTTCAGATGGAAGACTATTTGCCTACCCATGCCCGAAAGTAGCCACCATACACTAACAACTGTAAGTGGAAAATACCTAGTTTGAGCCATAACAAGTTTGAAGACTATGGCAAATCAAAATTCTTTAGAGAATGGGCCCATGTCCTCAGTAAAGGTCTAGAAGGGTTCCCTCAGGACCTTGTCCTTCAGAATCTTTGAGTCCCTAATGGCCCTCCACTGAAAGTGGTTCGTCCTCTACACCGCTTGTGCCCTATCCTTTGCAAAGTCACACCAAAGTTCCATTATTACGTTATCTCTTTGGCATTCATCTGCAAGGTCTAAAATTGAAGAAAGACCAAAGTTCATAGATGAATGGCTAAGAGATAAGCCTGGTATGAGTTCGGTGTCAAAATCACTAACATCAAGTACTTAGGCAGGGACTTTCTTCCCTTTGTGCGCTACTCCTAGGCCTCCTCAGTAGAAATCTCCCCTAACGAAGACCCTAACGTTTCAGTAGCGGTATGTGGACTTAGAAGGGTTGAGAAGATGGCCGCCTCCGAGGGTGGGGTACCACCCATAGACATTTGGTTCAATGCCTCAGCCTGGTCTTCGGGAGGAGGGGGAAGGGAGTCCCCTCTAGTTTTCTTTAACTTTGACCCTGAATACGGTCCAGATTAAACCTTCTTTCTCTTAGGAGCCTTCTTCTTTTACTACCCCTTCTCAGCTTGACCGAGGAACAAAATTTTCTAGAAGGCTGCAAACTTGTTGCCCATCTCTACAAAGAGAAAAAAACATTAGTTTAAATATGGAAAAATCCCAAATAACAAGCTAAAAAAGAGCTTACTCTTTACAAGTGCCGAATATTTAAGCTTACCCCGAATGAGCATGACCAGCCAGGACTTCTTCCCGTTGACTACTGGTTTCAACATATTCAAGTCAGTGATATGCTCCTTGATGACCCCGAGCTATTGAAGTACTTCCTCAGTCATAAGGTTCCATCTGATAGGGAAAGGGTACAGTAGACATGAAGAAGCTTGGTCTAACTAGTCTACTACTGCCCAAATACGGTTGTCGAACTCCTTGAACTGAGACTCAATTTTAATGGTAAATAGATTTAATGGTCCATCACATTGAAGTTAAGTGTTCCTGAAGTCCACTTCGTAGGAATGTCCTTCCAATTCTCATTTACTTTCAGGAAAAAGTACTTTTTCTGCCAACCTCACCAGCTATCTTCAGTGCCGAAAGTGAAAGTAAACTTCTTGCTCCCGAATCCCTGAGGGAGCAAGAAGTAGAATCTGCCTTTCGGGATGGAGTGAAGTTTTTAATATTGTATGAAAAAGATGAAATAGGGCTTTATTTTGAAGACCCCACACATACAAAGAAAGGCGTTAAAGTAAGAGTAGGAGTTCGGGGGAAGTTGGTTAACGGCTATGCCATAAAATTGGCAAAAGTCACAAACCATCTTCGATGGAGGATACTGAAGACCCACCATTAGTTGTGCTCTGAAGACAGTAACCTCATCATGATGAAAAAGGTAGCTTAGCACAGTAGGTCCGGGAAGCCTGGTGATGTCGTAAGAAGGAAGAAAAAATGTGGTAGACCATTTCTTTAGTTTTTCTGAAGTGGCGCATCTCAGATGATAGTTGAGAGTAATCTAACTCTCAGGAACCAAATGAACCTCATGATAAAAAGAAGTCATTTTTGGTGACTAAGACACTAACCTCATAAAGATGGAGGAAAGAATAAAAATGGGAAGAAGAAGATCGACTTCAGAAGGAAACCCAACCGTTTAGAAAACAGATGAACTTAGCCAAATTATCAATGCCATATCTTTGGCTATAGGACTCCAAATTCAGAAATTACAAATCCTAGTTCAACCTCTAGATGTTCTCTAGGCGTGATCAAAATTTCATACCAATATTCCTTCTACATAGGGAGATATAGAAGTTTAAGTAGAAAGTCAAAATTCTAGTCACTTTATAACCATTTTGCCCATACAAAATTTCATAAGTGTGCAAACAGTTCATTCACAAGGGAAAAACCACCCAAGGTTTTCCCATATATGTCCATTACATGTTGGAAATACATTATCTTGCATTTAACAACCATATGTGGCTAAAATAGAATTTACAAGTAAGCAGCCCATCATTCACACTTTGGCAGCTCTGCACCACATTACTTACATAGCTAAAACATTACTCAAGTGTTCACATACTTGTCCCATTTTACATAGAATACATGTACATCCATACATGCACTACAAAATGGTCTTAACCTAGGTAAATATGCAACCTAGGTTACAGGAGTTCCTGAGACACAATGGACCCCAGAACAAGATGTTGGATAGCTGTTGCACAACTCCATAAGTACCACAATTAAAAATACCAAATGTGCTCCTAAAATCATCAAAATTGCTAGATTGTAACTAGACATATGGAAGTTCATGTACCTTAAATTTTAGATAAATAATAAAACCAAAAATGTCAATTTGAATGAGATCTTTCTGCTGGACCTAAAATGACAGAATTGAGGGGAGTAAGTTTCATTGAGAAACTTAGTAGGGGTAACACTTGGATTCAATAGGCAATGTGACCATCATTAAAACCTGAATCCAAATACTCTAAAAAACAAAAACCATAATGCATATATACAAGATATAGCAACAAAATGCAGCGGCCATTCACAACCAACAAACACATGAAATTGAGCTGCAACAATAACCATAGATTAGTCCATAAAACATGTAATAAACATAAATAAATCACTATGGAAGCCCCCCTTAAACTAATGCTTGGTCTTAGGAGGATTTTAACATTTGATAGTACTAACTTTGGGCTCTAGGAACCCTTATTTCATTGCCATCTTTGTCAACTTTACACTAGTTCACAAAACCTTCAATAAGTGCACTCCCGTCACTAAGCTTGGTTCATCAAGCTCATGGCACTCTTCCAAGCTTAGCCCTAGCTCCATGGTTTCTTGAAAATATAGAAAATAGCCCATGAGAGCATGAGAACCCTTAGCAAAGTGGGTAGGCTGAAAATCAAGCTTGATCCTTGAAGCATCCAAGCAATAGCTCTAGTTTGCTTCCAATTGCTTCCTTTTGCCTTCAATTTCAATCAATTGTAAGTTTAAAGGTGTGGTGGCTATGCAAGAAGTGTGGCTATGTTCTTAGGCTAGAGGTGGCCAGAAATGGGAGAAAGATAAGTGAATTGGCCACTTAAATGGCCCTAAATGAGCTCAAGGGCACAAAACACACTTAAACAAGCTTAACCTTGCTTTATGTCATTTTCCTTGTCACTAATTATGGTCTCTTAGTATTAAACTCATTGCTACACATGTGCCCAACATTTTTAACTATTCATCAAGCATTGGCTGTCTCCCACATAGTGAGATAATTCCACAATCTCACACTTTGACTTAAGACAAAAGCTTGAACACCTCAAGGTTTACACTAGGACATTTAGGTCCTTAATGCCTTTAGTGTTCCCTTTGCCAAACTTATTTCCATGAGCAATTTGGTCCTCCAACAATACTTTTATACCATTCATATCCTTTCCATAAATCTCCAAAGCTCTTTTTTGAGAGTTTTGCAGTTAAGTACCCGAATTTGGAAAACCTTACAAAAAAAGTCCATAGGCTACTTGAAAAACAAGCAATCCTTAAGGCTTTTCTGGAGGGCCAAGTTACCGACTTCAAACACTTTTAAGGAAGTGTTGATCATGCCTTTTACCCCTCCACACTTCAAGAAAGTATGGTGAGAATTATACAATATAATGGTTTTTAACCATTATGACACACTTGTAATTCTCCCATTTTTGTGAGGTGGTAACATAACTTATTTTCTATAGAAATATTTTGGCCAAGTTAATTTTTTATGGGTTTTGTTAATCTAAGTCAAACCATGAAGACCATGCATTCTGCATATTTTAGGACGGCCAAGGATGGTCATGTCAGCATGTGTAAAAAAAACATTTTGATACTAGTTGATTAACCTAGAAATGCAAACATGCATACCTTTTTAGCTTTGAGCTAGGTAAATGAGTATGTAAAACATTCACATTGCCTAGGCACTTTGTTGACACCCAATTTCGTCCGGCTTTTTTTAAAAAAATTTTTTAAAAAAAACTAATTAAAAAAAAATTATTATTGTTATTATTATTGCTAAAAAATTTTAATTATGTTAATTAGTTTAAAATATATTTTTATTTTGAGAAGATTTGATTTAAAATAATATATGTGTGAATATGTATGTGTTTGAAATAAAAATAAAATTTCAGAAAAAAATGACAAAAAATTAAAAGTTTGAGGTAAAATTGACAAAATTGAGAAGTTTCGGACAAAATTGACAAATTCTGAAAGTTTCAGGAGCTTTGGGTAATTTTTCGCGTCAATTTTGGGCCTAAACGGACGTTTCTGGCCCAAATTGACAGAAAACGTTAAAATTGTCAAAATCAGAAGCTTCTGAGCTTATCCAGAGCTGGAGTAACGTAAAGGACTGAAACTGTCATTTTACCAATTTAAAAGATAAGTTTGAGATTTTTTATTAATTTATCCGTCCACAGTTCAGCTAAGCTCCTTCTATAAATACCCCCCCAAATTCAGTGCTGAACACATAGAAAATCAGAGAAAAAAGTTCAGAGCTCCATTTTAAAAAAGAGAAAATAGAAGCCTTAGTCCTAGCCTCTCCTCCCTCTGCCAAAACAGTCCCAAAAATTATTCTTTTTTACGTTTCGACTACCTTCTTCCTCCGTTTTCTCTTTCTTTCTTTTGCCGTCGCCGTCCTATCCCGCTGCCGTCGCCCTGCCGCCGCCGTCTCGCCGTCGCCGCCGCCCGTCGCCCGTCGCCGCCGCCGTCCCGCCGTCACGCCCTCTTCCCATTTCGCCGCCGTCGCCCAGCCGCCGCCTGCCGTCGCCGTCCATGCCGTCTCGCAGCCGCCGCGTTCCGCCGCTCCGCCGGCCGCCGTCCTCCCGCCGCGTCGCCGTCGCGCGTCGCCGTCTCCGCCGCCGTCCGCCCCGCCCCTGCCCTCGCAGCCTCCGCCTGCCCAGCCCGCCGTCACCCCCTAGCTCCCTCCCCGTGTCGCGTCTTCTCTGTTTTGTTCCAGGGAATTCAAATTCCAATTTAAAGGGTAAAACCCTTGTTTAGTCCTTCATCTTTTCAATTTCTTTCAATTTGGTCACTAACCTTTTATTTTGTTCTTGCAGAATTAATTACTAACCTTTTTACTTTTTTACTTGTTTGTTTATTATTGTTATTATTACTAACCCTTTTTTTTATTGTTGTTATTAACAACTAATTAATCTAACTTTACTAACTTTTTTTTTGTTGTTATTAACAACTAACAACTAACTTTAACTTACTAACTTTTATTATTGTTATTAACAACTAATCTAACTTTACTAACTTTTCTTTTTATTGTTATTAACAACTAACCATATTAACTATGCTAACTTTTATTATTATTGTGTTATTAAAGTGGATGGCCAAAAAGCCCCACTTTATTATTATTAATTTTTTTTTATGATTGAAAAAATAAAAAGGGAATTTTATGTGAATAATTTTTAAAGGCTAACAAAAATCACTAATAAAAAAAAACCAACTATCTTTTATCATTTTGAGACATAACTTTTATTCCTTTTAATAAACAAACATAATGAAATAATGAAAAATAAATAAATAAATAAATGAATATAAATCATTTTTTTCAATGAAATAATTTAAAAAATAAAAATAAATAATAAATAAATAAATAAATACAAATCATTTTTCAAATATATCTTTAAAAGTAATGATTTTTTTAATTAATAATTAATTAAATAATTAAAAAAATAAAATAAAAATTAAACTCCATGTCCAAATGATCCGCCAGGATCCATGGCTTGGAAAATATTTTAAATAAAGTATATAAAATATTTTTTTCCTTTATTATTAAAAAATAAAAACTTTGGAATATTTTTACTTAGCTCTTTATCCAGAAAAATAATAAAATATAACTTTTTAGTTTCTTTATTAATAAAAAGAATAAAAGAGTAAAAAAAAATTTTTGGGCTAATATTTTACTTTTTTTTACTTATTTCTTTCAAAATAATAAAAATATACAACTTTTTGTTTCCTTTATTAAATAAAATTTTATCCAAATGATTTCAAATAAAGGTAATAATAAAAAAATTAAATCTCTTTACTTATTAATTAGAGGTATTTATAAATTAAAAAATTAAAAAAAATCTTTTAACAAACAAAAAGAACATAACACAAAAAAAATCATATAAATATCAAAAAAAACTTTTCTTTATATACATATAAATCTTTAGTTTTCTTCATTAAATAAATAAAACCTTGATTAAATAATTACTTTCTTGGTTCATCTTTTATCAAATTAAAAAAAAATAAGCTTAAAAATAAATATGTATAAATATCAATACTTTTTATATAAATCTTTTCTTGAATAATTAATTTTGGTTTATCTTTTATCAAACAACAAAAATCAATCAAATACATGAATATCAAGATTTTTTTTAACTCTTTTGTTTTCTTTGGTAAATAAAATCTTGGTATTAAATAAAAAAAATAAAATAAAATAAAATAAAATAAAAGAAGAAAACCTCCACTTTATTTATTGTTATTTAATTTTTCTTTATTTTATGGTTAAACTCATTTCATTTAAAGAAATTAGCCATAAAAAATATATATGTAAAATAAATCTGAACCATGTTGTTAAGTCAAAAAAAAGAATTTTTTAGTTCATGGTATATTGGCTGGAAACTGTCTCGTGCCCGCTTTTGAGCTGCTTCACCTGGTGAAGAGGGTCTGGCTGAGTAACAACGCCCCGTACCATGATCAAAGATTTTTTTTATTTTTAAACTCTTTGATTCCTTTAAATTAACTTCTTATTAAATAAAAAAATTAATTATTTTTTTAATTCTTTTATAAATTGAGTAATTCTTTAAATAATAAATATCCTTCATTAAACAAGAAAAATCAGATAAAAAAAAAAAAGAAAGATAAGAGAAAGATAAAAATCAAAAAGACAAAGAGAAGAAAAGAAAAGAAAGAAAAGAATAATAAGATATAAAAAAGAAAGATTTTTTTTTAAAATCATTAACAAATTTAATAAAAAAGGACTTATAAGTTAAACTAATAATTAATTCCATAAAATAATAATTAAATAATTAACTCTAAGTAATTTCCATATCCGCATGATCCGGCAGGATCTACGGTTTGGAAAATATTGACTTTTGTAAAAAAAAAAAATTAAATAAATAAAAAGGTAAAAATCCATATTTATAATATGGATTAAATTGATTAAAATTTTGTCAAATTCCGTGTCCAAATGACTCGGCAGAGTCCATGGTTCGGAATCCAAATCTTCCGTGTCCAAATGACTCGGCAGAGTCCATGGTTCGGAAGTATAAAATTAACTTAAAAATCCACATTTTAACTGATTCAGTTAAAATTTCTAAATTAACTGAAAATTATTTAAAAGCAAAGTAAAACAAAAATTAAAATCAACTAAGGTGCCAATTTTGGGCGCTCTAACAATACTGTTTTAGCGTAACCGTACTCCCGATCCCCGAACTCTCGTAGACCAATTTTAAGGTGACCAATCGACCTAGGTAAACGGATTGGTGGCGACTCCAGAAAACCCGACGTTGCCACACACTTTTCATGGAAATTAAAGTTCAAATAGTCAAAGAATACAAAATCAATATTTATGTTATCATTACTACACATAATAACCATGTGAGGGCATTCAACAAAACTAGACTACTACTCACCACCCAGGAGCAACCTTAGAGTCCTAAGCTCGATTCATGGACATAGGAAGCAACAAGGCATACGACATGCACAAGCCTTCTTACTAAGATCCTTCCAACTAAATGCCACCTTAGAGACAAGTCCTAGCGGTGAGTCATGAAAGCCTATCCACGTGCTTGCTAGCCTCTACGGCCAAGAAAATATTGTAGCTAGCACTCTTACTTGACTGACAAGTAACTAAGAAAACTAGAGTCATAATCACTCTCATAGCAAACTACCAACAACAAAAGACTACCATGATAACCTTTAGTGATTATCGAGCTTAACACCATTAGCATCTGTACAACATAAACAAGGGCGTGAGAATTCAAGAATTCTCAGTAAGGGGTCTTCACCTAAAAAAAACCAAAGGATAGCACGTATTTAATGATATGTAATCTACTGTGAAGTCATATAGTATAGGGCTAAACCTATGCACATATGTTTCAAACTCTTAGGACTTGTCCTCAACCTAGTTCTTAATTGCATACTAGCAATCATTTCTTACTAGCCTAACTAGTGAAGTTCATCACTAGTTGAACCTTACTTATTTTTTATAAGGGTTCTATGGTTAGACTAATAATTCCTAGGTCCTAAAGAACCCACTAGGTGTACTGAGGTTTCCTTATCAATGGCATGAACCTAAAGGTACAACTAAGGTCTTGACAGTGCTAAACCTTCCACTTTATCTAATGGTGTATTTGTTATGGCCCATTAACTAGTTTTCTCACAAGGTGCACTTACCATTCACAAAACTATGAGAAAATGCATAAATAATGAGAGAGTTTTTGGATGTTTAGGAGTACCATTGTACCATTACATGCCTTATCCACCTCTTGGACCATCCCCGCCCTCCCTCACATCCACTTTCAAGCAAACGAAATTTGTTGTTAAATAGGCCTCTTTGGCATAGGCACCACCTGGGGACTAGGCACGAGGAGCACTCAGCTTCACGTTGCTGAAAAGGTATCCTAGGTGCTACAACCCCACATGATGCCTAGGTACCAAGGCCTCGTGCTCTAAATACAAAAAAAAAACTTCCTAAGCCTCTTTGGAGGCTTCCTATGGGTTCAAGTCATGCTAGGGATGCCTCCAATCACCATATACTTTTGCAATAGCTTGTAAAAGCCACAAATACACCATTAGAACATTCCTATAATGCATCAAAACATCCCTCAAGCCATAAATCCAAGCCTAGTCCACCATGAACATACTTCCCCTCAATCAATACCATTCACAAAACTACTTGATTTCATCAAGCATCAACACTCAAATAGCATCAATTGAACATTCAACCTTAAATCCCTTACCTTAACTTCAAATCACAACCAAGAATCAAGCAACTTCTCATGAAGAATAAGGTTCCATAGGTTTCTACCTTAGAACCAAGCAAACCAACGCGAATGATAGCAAATTACTAACTACTAATGAAAACCCAAGCTTCAAATCATCAAACAAATGAGGAAAAATTAAGAAATCAATGTTACGTCTTGCCAAAAATAGGAACCCAGTTGGAGAATATGGTAGACACCTTAAAAATCACAAACCAAGCTTGAAATAAGTTGCCCAAAGCTAATATACCCCTTGGGCTTCGATTGAAATTGGATAAAAAATGGCAGCCATAACTCACTTCACCAAGTTTTAAAGCTTTTGAATCACCAAGCCCACAAACTTTGTTAAAAGTAACAAAAAGCACCCTTCCCTAAATAGTAACCAAAGTCAAAACATGGTTAAATATTGTTTACTTTGGATAATTTTAGGTTTAAAGCAAGGGTTAGGTTTCCAAAACTATTAAGCTAGAATTTAATTAATTTATCTCAATAAACTGAGTTTTTTGCTCGAAGGGTTGTAACATGACTGCTAATGAAAATAGGATGGATACCCACCGAATGTAGTACTGACGCTAGAACCAACCCTGTGGGGAAGGCAGAAGCAGTAAGCTGTGTAAGGGGAATAAAGGACAAAGGGATACATCAACTTACTCTACCTTGAACACTTCTTGACCTAACATTCTAGGAACATCTGAGAAGCAGGGAGTGGTCCAGTAGCCCAAGCTGATGGTTTCCAACTACAAAAGGAACATGAAAAAGTATTGCCAGTATCATCGGGACCGTGGCCATGACATCAAAAACTACCACCAGCTAAAGAAGTTTGTTGAAGCTCTCATCAAACAAGGTTAGATAAGAAGATACCTTCGTTTTAAGTCCCTAAACACAGGAGGCAAAGATGAAAAGGCAAATTACAATGAGGATGAGTATGATTTTGGCTAATGAAGAAATCGTCGAAGTCCCTAAAGGCAACTGCCCCTTCCTACAAGAGAAATCCAAAGTATCACTATGGGACTTCCCTCATCAAAAAGGAAATAGCTACCCTCAACTTTAGGTAGGTGGAAAATTAGCTGGAGAGGTTTGACAAAACTACCATTATTTCAATCAGGATGACCCTGTCCTAATCACTTCTCAAATAAATAATTGTGATATGAAAAGAGTCTTTTATGATGATGGGTCAAATGCTAAAGTTTTGCTTGCCCACATACTCCTTAAATTGGGGATATCGGTTGAAGTCCTAAAACCAATGGTGTCCCCAACATACGGGGGGCCCTTAATGAGCTTCCAGTTCTGGGCATTGTTAATCTACAGTTCATGGTTAAGGGAAGACCTATTGGGAGTGAGGAAGAGCTGTATACCTCAGTAATGACAAAATTCAATGTCATTGGTGTTCCCTCATCTTATAATGCCATAATCGGGAAGCAAACTTAAGGGATGCAACACATGAAGTTGAATGTTAAACACCTAACTGTGACCTTTGAAGCCAATAAAGGTGATGCTATTATCTTCATTGACCAAGCGGAGGTCAAGAAGGCCTTTTTAAAGGCATGACAAGCTACTGCAAAGAAAAAGGTCCCTTATCAATAGTAATGACATGAGAAGGCCCACAGATGAACATTGAGACTAAGGCTGAAGGAGTGGATCTTGAAATAAAGAGCTTAGGGGTCCTTCAAGGTCGAAGTAGCAAAGCGTGAAAAATGTGCCTGATGAGCAAAATGAAAAACTTTTAGATTTCTTGAAATCAAACAAAGATCTTTTTGCTCACCCACTAAAGCATACGCCCATAATAAATTGAACCATAATTCAACATACTTTGAATATTGATCCTTTTTTAAATCCTATAAGGCACAAGAAATGAAAAATACCCAAAAATAAAAGAGCCTTGATGAAACAAGAAATGCAATGGATCCTCAAGGTAGAGGTAATGGGGGAAGTTAAGTATCCTAACTAGCTGAGCAATGTAATGATTGCTACAAAAGAAGGGATTAATGAACTATGAATGTGCATTAACTACACTAGAATAAATGAGGCATGCTTGATAGATTCATACCCGCCACCTTCAGTAGATCAACTAGTATATTTCACTTTTGGATATAACATATTGAGTTTTTTGGATGCTTTTAGTGGATACATCAAATCTAAATGAATCTAGCCAACGAATAGAAAATGTCATTCATTACTAATGAAGGAACCTTCTATTATGTCTGAAAGCCATTTTGATTAAAGAACGCAGGGGCCGCATACTAGTGGTTGATGTAAAAGGTGTTTGCCAAAAACATCAATAGAAAACATGGAAGTATACATTGATGCCATGATAGTCAATAGCCAAAGCATCCTAGATCACATTGATGACCTATGAGAAATGTTCTGATAGTTCAGCAAATTTGGAATACATTTGAATCTGAACAAATGTGCTTTCTATGTGCAGGTAAATTCCTAGGCTTCATGGTTTCTAAGTGGGACGTAGAGGAGAACCCAAATAAATTGAAGCTCTCATTAAGTCCCAAGCTCTAAAGACAATCAAAGACATCCTGAGGCTCAGAGGAAAAATAATAGCCTTGAGTCATTTTATCTTGTGCCATGGCAATCGATGTAGGCCATTCTTTAAGACCCTTATAAAAAAAATGAAATGTGACCTTTATGTTGATGATCATTTGAATCCCTTGAACGAGGAGTGCCAAGCGGCTTAGGAAGGACTTAAGGCTTACCTGACTGAGTTACCCACTCTTAAACAACCTAAGGAAGGTGAACCCAATGTCCTCTACCTTGTTGTTAGTGAAAAGGCTGTGAGCTCCATCTTTGTACATGAGGACATGGTTGGAAAGCAATGGCCTAAATACTATGTTAGCAAATCACTTCATAGAGTTGGGGTAAATTATCTAATGCCGAAACCATATATGCCCTAGTTCTAGCAAGATGACTCCTTCAGCCTCACTTTTAACGCCACTCAATCCTTGTCTAAAGTGTTACCACCTTCACAAAATAGGAAAATTGTAGCATAAGAACTTAAACTTATATGCTTTAATTTTCACCATACTATATGATTTGTGATGTGTAAATTGTTCAATATACACTCCCTAAAGTGGTGAATACAATGGTAGTTTGGTCCATAAGAAAGCATTAACACATAGCCTATTTTTCAAGTATCCTATGGACTAAATTGTTAGGTTACAAAGGTTGGTTACTCAATTACATAAATTTCTAAAGATGGATGTGGAAAAGACATGGATGGCATTTAATATATTGTTAGGGACCAAAGTTCTCAAGGATGCAAAGTTAGTCCTTTAATGCTTATGTACACTTAAGGGCCTAAGTGTCCAAAACTTTTCTGAAGGTGAAAATGACCTCAAACCGAGCTTAAAATAGGTCAAAATCTATCTTTTTCCACCAAAAATGGCTGGCCATGACCATGTCAAAATGTGGGCTTATGTTGTTAAACTTTCACTTATGCCATGTAATTATCTTCGACATAGGCCAAAGATAGAATAAATAAGGGGGAAAAAACTAAAGATAAATTCTTATTTCTTTCATTTCCATCCTCCTTTTTGTCATTTTGCAGTAACTAGGGTTCTTCCTTAAGATCCTCCACCATCCTCCATAGCCACCATACCTTGAGAAATCAACAGAAAGTGTTACCACCTCATAAACTGGGAGAATTACAAGTGTGTCATAATGGCTAAAAACCATTATATTGTGTAATTCTCACCATAGTGTTTGAAGTGTGGGAGCTAAAAGGCATGATCAACACCTCCTTAAAAGTGTTCCAAGTTGGTAACTTGGCCCCCAAGAAAAGCCTTAAGGATTGCTTGTTTGTCAAGCAACCTATGGACTTTTTTGTAAGGTTTTGAAAATTTGGGTACTCAATTGCAAAACTCTCAAGAAAGGGACCTAGAGAGTTGTGGGAAGGATATAAATAGTATGAAAGTGCTATTGGAGGACCAAATTACTCATGGAAGACAAGTTTGAACAAAGGAAACACTAAAGGCAATAAGGACCTAAATGTCCTAGTGTAAACCTTAAGGTATTCAAGGTTTTGACTTAAGTCTAAGGGTGGAATTGTGGGGTTATCCCACTATGGGGAGGCAGCTAAGACTTGATAATTAGTCAAAAATGTTGGGCACATGTGTACCAATGAGTTTAAGATAAAGAAACCATAATTAGTTGGAAGGAAAGTGACATAAAGCAAGGTTAAGCTTATTAAGTGTGTTTAGGTGCCCTTAAGCTCATTTAAGGCCATTTAAGTGGCCAAATCACTTATCCCTCTCTCATTTTCATCCTCCCCAAGCCCAAGAACACAGCCATACCTCCTCCATAGCCACCACACCTTCAAACTTGCAATTGATTGAAATTGAAGGCAAAAGGAAGCAATTGGAAGCAAACTAGAGCTATTTCTTGGATACTTCAAGGATCATACTTGAGTTTCAGCCTACCCACTTTGGTAAGGGTTCTCTTGCTCTCATGGACTGTTTTCTGAGATTTTCAAACATCCATGGAGCTAGGGCTAAGCCTGGAAGAGTGCCATGAGCTTGATGAACCAAGCTTAGTGAGAGGAGTGCACTTATTGAAGGTTTTGTGCCCTAGTTTGAAGTGTACAATGATGGCAGTAAAGTAAGGGTTCTCTTACTCTCATGGACTGTTTTCTGTAATTTTCAAACATCCATGGAGCTAGGGCTAAGCTTGGAAGAGAGCCATGTGCTTGATGAACCAAGCTTAGTGAGGGGAGTGCACTTATTGAAGGTTTTGTGACCTAGTGTGAAGTGCACAAAGATGGCAGTGAAGTAAGGGTTCTCTTGCTCTCATGGGATTTTTTCTGTATTTTCAAACATCCATGGAGCTATGGCTAAGCTTGGAAAAGAGCCATGAGCTTCATGAACCAAGCTTATTGAAGGGAGTGCACTTATTGAAGTTTTTCCGGCCTATTGTCAAGTGCACAAAGATGGCAGTGAAATGAGGCTTTCTAGAGCCCAAAGTTAGTGCTAACTACTGTTAAAATCCTCCTAAGACCAAGTATTAGCTTGAGGAGGGCTGCCATAGTGATTTATTTAAGTTTATTATGTGTTTTATGGACTAACCTATGGTATATTGTTACTGCTGCATTTCATGTGTTTGTTGGTTGTGTTTGGCTGCTGCATTTGGTTGCTATATCTTGTATATATGCATTGTGGTTTTTGTGTTTTAGTGTCTTTGGATGCAGGTTTTAATGAGGATCACATTACCTTAAGAAACCAAGTGTTACCCTTACTAAGTTTCTCAATGAAACTTACTCCCCTCAATTCTGTCATTTCAGGTCCAGCTGAAAGATCACCTTCAAACTAACCTTTGTGGTTTGAGTTTTGATCTGAAATTTCAGGTACATGAACTTCCATATGTCTATTTGTGATCTGGAAATTTTGGTGATTTTAGGAGCACATTTGGTATTTTTAATGGTGGTACTTACTGTGTTGTGCAGCAGCTGTCCAGCATCCTGTTTTTGGAGTCCATTGTGTCTCAGGACCTCCTGTAACCTAGGGTGCGTATTTAGCTGAGTTAAGACCATATTGTAGTGCATGTATGCATGTACATGTAGTTTATGTAAGATGAGACAAGTATGTGAACATTTGAGTAATGTTTTGGCTATGTAAGTGATGTGGTGCAAAGCTGCCTAAGTGTGAATGATAGGCTGCTTACTTGTAAATTCTGTTTTGGCCACATAAAGTTGCTAGATGCAAGAGAATGTAATTAATATGTGTATTGGACATGTATGGGATAGCCTTGGAGGGCTTTCCCCTTGTGAATGAAGTGTTTGCATGGTTTGGAAAAATTGTATGGGCAAAATGGTCCAAAAGTTGCCAGAATTTTGACCATGTACCTAAAGTTTAATATCTCCCTGTGTAGAATGAATCTTGGTATGAAATTTTGACCACACCTAGAGAACATCTAGAGGTTGAACTGAAATTTGGAATTTTTGGATTTGGATCCTTGTAGCCAAAGATATGACGTTGCAAAATTGGCTGAGTTACTGTTCATTTGGTCAGAATTTTGTAACCAACTTAAAAAATCCATAACTTGGTCCATAGGTGGGCTATTGATGTAAAAAAAAATTCCTTGGTTTGCTCTAAGTCTCTAATTCATAATGGAGCAAAGAAAATAGGGGGTTATGAGGCTAGAATGATACAGTTTATTAGTGGAAGTTACAGGTGCAGTAGCTGGCCACTAGAACTTAACAAGATTGCCTAATGTGTGGAAGCCAAAACTAAGACTTGTGCTAGTGTTTTCCTTCTTTGCTGCCATGGTGTGCATGAAATGTGAATATGTGCGTGATGGTTGGACCAATATGCATGTATTTACATAGTGCCCAAGAGGGCCACTTGGGTATGCACACTAAGGGTAGTGTTCTGATGGCCTACAGAACATTACCAATCCTGGGAGTCTAAATGCACAGTTTTGGCACCATAACTGGACTACCCCAGAGTGGGTAACAGAAGTTGGTATCAGAGCATGGTTTATACATGTACATAGCATATAGTTGCATTGCATGCATCTACATATATGAACTCAGTTTGGTCAGCTGCTAGTGTCAAGTACCATTGAAATACCTATGATCTTTATATGTGCTCTATGATGGATCATCAATGTAGGAAGTAAACATGGTTGCCACAAGGAGAGGGGAACCACCCCGAAGGCCTCCTACTGATTCTGGGCAACAAAGAAATGAACAGAATAGAGGGAATCAGGGGCAACAGGGGGTACCAAACCCTGAAGTGCCTCAGGTTTGGTTAGAGCTTCAGAGGAACTTAGCTCTAATCAATGAAAACTTAATGAGGTTGATTCAAGCACAACAGCAGGGAGTCCAAGTAGCTCCGGCAGAACCAGTTCAAGATGCACAGCAGCAATCAGAAGAGGATACTAGGAACACATCTGAATATGTTCCTTCTGGAAGCTTGAAAGACATAAATGATGAAACTGTTGAGGAGGAAGATGAAGGTAGGAGAAATCCAAGGGGAAGAAGACTAAGGTCTGAGATTGGTCAGGTATCTAGGACCAATCCCTCAGTCTATGACCATTCCTCCACTAGGAATGAGATTGAGGATGGCCATGGGAGAAGATCTAGGAGAAGGTAGAGAGATCATAGAGATCACAGAGAACATCACCATACAGTGGACTCTCACAGATCCAGGAGACATAGATCAGAGGATTTAGAAGGCCTAGATGAGGTTAGACTATTGGAGAGGTTCCAAGGCCTAAGACCTCCACAGTTTGATGGAAGAGCTGGGCCAGAGAGAGCTGAGGAGTGGTTAATCTTCATTGGAAAAATGTTTGAGAGGATGCCACTCAGCTCCACCAAGAGAGTGTCACTGGCTACCTACAATCTGGTCGGTAGTGTAGAGATATGGTGGAGGAGCACCAGAGATAGGTATGCTTTCCAAAAAGGGAGAAGGCCAGGAAGAGATATTGAGATGAGCTGGCTAGAGTTCACACAGCTATTCTAGGAGCAGTACATCAGTGATGCCATCAAGGATATGAAGCAAGCTGAATTTGATGCTCTAAGGCAGGACAACCTCAGTGTCCTAGAGTATGAGCACAAATTCAATCAGTTGGTGAGGTATGCTCCTCAGTATCATGGACTAGAGGAATTGAAGGCCAAAAGATTTGTCAGAGGCCTAAAGTCAGACATTAGAAAGGCTGTTAGACCTTTTGGAGCAGTTACATACTATGAAGCAGTGCAGAAAGCTCTATTAGTAGAGCAAGAGGAGTATGAGACTAAGTACTTTCCCAGTGGACCAGGGGAAAGTAGTCAGGCAGGAGGCAAGCAGAAGAAGCCACCACATGGCAAGGGAATTGCCAAGAGTTCCCATTTTGGTGGTGAGGGCAAGGTTAAGGGGAAGTTCCCTGGCCTAAGGTGCCCTAAGTGTTGGAGGTTTCATGGAAAGAAACCTTGCTACTTTGATACCCAAGCGTGTCTAAGATGTGCATCCATGGATCATTGGATCAAAGACTGCCCACAGGCTCAAAGGAGGCCAGAAGACCAAGGTACAGTAAGGCCGATTGGGGCAGGACCTAGAGGAGGAACACCAAGGGAAGGACAGTAGAGGCCAGTTCCTCCAGTGCCTCAGCCTCCAGTGCAGAGAGCTGGCAAAGTCTTCCAAGTGGAGAGGCCAGAGACATCAGAGCAGGGAGGAGCACTAAGAGGTTACATTTACCATAATGGTATGCCTATTAGTGTTCTGTTTGATACTAGTGCATCTATGTCTATAGTGGCCAGGAAATTTGTTAATGCCATGAAAATTGCCTACTGAAATCATGCCTAGGATATCCTTAGTGAAAACTGTTAGTGTTGTGCCTAAAAGCCAATCATGAGATGATTGTATTTTTGCACATTGAGTCATGATATTTTATTAAGGCATTAATTCGGCAATTATGTTTGTTGTTTTGTTTCTGCGTAACTTAACAAACATAATTGTAACCCTAGAATAATGATATTCTTAAACGTCCCTAGTCTAGTATTATTATGGAACGGGTTGCAATAATACATAACAACTAGCATATGTGGAGACTAATATGAGATATGTAGTCTACATATGGGTACAAGTTGGAGAACTTGTGTACTGGACCGACCCACCATGAAAACACTACACGGATCGTTATATGAGTGTCATAAGTGATTCTCATAGTGATCATGGTATATGTAGTCCTTCGACCTAAGATCATCAAGGTACCCTACATGTGAGTCACATACTTTGATACTTTGAGACTTTGTTGCTCAGTAACTGAGTGAACATGAAGGTAGTTCATTGGGTATGTCACATATCATGCATTCTCCAAGGATTTTGTATGATCAAGATGGGATTTTTCCCTCAGACTATGTAACGGGAGTGATATCTTCGGGCCCCTGCTGATAGAGTAAGACTTAGAAAAATGCATGGCCATGCTAGGATGAGTTGATAAATGATATCAATGTCATCAGTTTAAGTTGGTATACTCGGCTAATCAAAGAAAACCAAAGATTGGCTATACGAGAGTGACACATTCCATGTCTCGTGCTTAGTCTTGATATCTTGGACAAAGGGACAATGGCATATATCAGTGATGATCATAAAGGTTTAGTTGAATCATCGGACAATCTTGTCACTTTGGTAGCAATGATGTGTTGCTAGACACACCTGCTCATTGCTTATGATCATAAAATGTGATTTATGATCATTGCCACATGGTAAGAGCCTATTGGGTTAGGTTCGCACACATAGAGCTATTTGGATCATTAGAGTGCATGGGCTAATAATTTGGGTTTTGGGTTCACAATAATTTCGTATTAATAATGGGACCCAATAGTTGGGTAGAGCCATTATTAAGCCCAAAATTAAAGCCTAATTGGAGATGATTAGAGTACATCAAGGCTTTGAAACCCATTAGGCCTGGAAGTTGAGTCTTACTATAAATACAACTTTTAGTGAGAAATTCGTAGGTCTCCTTGCCCTAGCCTCCAAAAAGGACAGCCGCACTCTTCTCTTGCAATTCCTTGGAGGACGCAAGCTAGCACTGATGCGAGCGATCAAGAGAAAAGGTGCATCTGCCGGGACGCGGGTGGAAGTGTACGGGAGATCCAAATGAAGAAGCTCATGTGGATAGCTTAGGAAGAGAGAAAATGAACACGACGGGTTCAACTGTTAAAGTTTGTGATTCGGGACTCTACAGTCGAAGTGACAGATCTCAACCGAAAATTAGTTATGAAAATTTTCAAACACCGGTTTACCCCAGTTTCTATTTGGATTCTGTTAGGTTTCAGTTAAATTGCCTACTGCAATGTTTGGCTCCAGGAAACCCTTACAAAAAAACAGCAGGTAGTCAATGTCTTTTCACTAATGACCTAGCTAAGGATTGTGAGCTAGTAGTAGGAAAGACTAAGGTTATGACTAATCTGCTAGTGTTGGATATTCCTAAGTATGATTTAGTGCTGGGTATGAATTGGCTTGCTATGCATAACATAAGAATTGATTGTGCTAAGAGGGAAATCACATTGCCTGATGATGAAGTGCATGCATTAGTGAATTCTAAGGAATTAGTGTATGAAATGCATGGCATGGAGCTAGAGGTATTAGATGAGATACCTGTGATTTCTGAGCATGATTACTGTTATGCATTGAATGAATTGCACTGTGATAAGGAAGTGGACAGAATACCTGTAGTGAGAGACTTTCCACAAGTCTTTCCTAAAGACCTGCCAGGTATTCCTCCACAAAGGGAGATTGAATTTGAAATCAAGCTGCAACCAGAAGCTAGTCCAATATCCATACCTCCTTACAGAATGCCAATCACAGAGATGAATGAGCTCAAGAAACAACTTGATGAACTTCTTGAAAAAGGGTTCATAAGGCCAAGTGTTTCACCATGGGGAGCTCCTGTTCTCTTTGTGAAAAAAGAAGGATGGATCTTTGAGACTATGCATTGACTACAGGAAGCTTAATGCAGTGACTATCAAGAACAAGTATCCACTCCCTATGATTGAGGATCTATTTGATCAACTCAAGGGAGCTAAGATCTTCTCCAAGATAGATTTGAGATATGGATACTTCCAGTTGAGAGTAAAGGAAGAAGATATTCCTAAGACTGCATTTAGGACTAGATATGGGCATTATGAGTACACAGTCATGCCATTTAGTTTGACTAATGCCCCAGCTGCTTTCATGGACCTGATGAACAGGGTGTTTAGACCACATTTGGACAAATTTGTGGTTGTGTTCATTTATGACATCCTAGTGTATTCCAAGGATGAAAATGAACATGAACATCATCTGAGGATTGTCTTAAAAACTCTGTTGCAGCATCAGCTTTATGCTAAGTTATCCAGGTGTGAATTCTGGATAAAGGAGGTGTCTTTCTTAGGACACATCATAGATGCACAAGGCCTTAAGGCAGACCCTGAAAAGGTCAAGGCAGTGCAAGAGTGGGAAAGAGCAAAGATTGTGAAGGAAATTAGAGTTTCCTAGAGTACATCAAGCAGACTATGACTGCAGTATTTAGTATTGAGGGCTTCCTAATCCATGTAGCAGCCCTAGTTCATTTAGTACATCTAACTCAAGAAGGGAGGTTAGATTTGAGTGGTTATGAAAGAGCAGAAAAGTCTATTGCCTATGGCGTCAATGGCAGTAGTGGGAAGCCCAAATGAGCACGTTGACAATTCGTCCTGGATCCATTAAAGACCTAGAACAGGCAACAGGAGACAGATCCTGCTCTGAAGGAATGGGGACATTAGGTGATGTGCGAGTTCCTTGAGAGAAGGGCATTGACCATAAGAGCAAGGATTACTTGTACCCTCAAGCAAAAGAACACACTATGACCCAAAGGAGGAGAACGCTTAGGTAGTACTTGAAGATGCTGATGATAAGCAAGTTGAACAGGACACCAGAGTGAGCAAGCCTGTGAGGTGGATCAGACATCCTTCTGCAGGAAGTATGAAAGAGACATTTGGACTTATGATCCAAAGCTGCATCATGATGAGCAAAAGGTAGAGCTGCTGAAGCCAGGAAATACTGGCAGAACTGTTGGGAGCTGAAGCCCAAGATTTAAACATGAATGGGACCAACACTTGCCATCTGGTGCGAGTCGCGATGGCAGAAAATAGCAGACAGATGTGTGAACCGTGGAAGATCTCAGGCGAGGCTTGGGATGGGTCCTTGAATTATGAAAAATACTCCAAGCAAGGATTACTAAACTTCAAGAGACTGAATCTATGCAGCCAAAGAAGGACCACAGCCTATGTCAACAAAAGAAGGAGAGATTTGAAATTTGAGGTTGGTGACAATGTTTGGCTGAAAGTTGCACCAACCAAAGGCACTGTCAGATTTGGCAGAAGAACCAAGTTAGCTCCAAGATACATCGGTCCTTATGAGATCTTGGACAGAGTTGGCAAGGTAGCATACAGGTTAGCTCTACTGCCAAGCATGTCAAGTGTTCATAATTTTTTTCACACCAGTATGCTTAAGAAGTGTCTATTGGACACAAAAGCATGCTATTGTAGTGGAAGACATACAGTTGGAACCTAACTTGACATATGAAGAGAAACCTATAGCTATCTTAGCCAAGGATACCAGAAGGTTAAGAAACAAACATATTCCCATGGTTAAAGTTCAGTGGTCACACCACTCTGAAAGAGAAGCAACCTGGGAAACTGAAAAAGACCTTATGGAAAGGTATCCTGAAGAATACCCGAAGCTAAAGGCTATTTTGGAGGACCAAAATTTTTAAGGGGGGGAGGATTGTTACCACCTCATAAAATGGGAGAATTACAAGTGTGTCATAATGGCTAAAAACCATTATATTGTGTAATTCTCACCATAGTGTTTGAAGTGTGGGGGGTAAAAGGCATGATCAACACCTCCTTAAAAGTGTTCCAAGTTGGTAACTTGGCCCCCAAGAAAAGCCTTAAGGATTGCTTGTTTGTCAAGCAACCTATGGACTTTTTTGTAAGGTTTTGGAAATTTGGGTACTCAATTGCAAAACTCTCAAGAAAGAGACTTGGAGAGTTATGGGAAGGATATGAATGGTACGAAAGTGCTATTGGAGGACCAAATTGCTCATGGAAGACAAGTTTGGACAAAGGAAACACTAAAGGCAATAAGGACCTAAATGTCCTAGTGTAAACCTTAAGGTGTTCAAGCTTTTGACTTAAGTCTAAGGGTGGAATTGTGGGGTTATCCCACCATGGGGGAGGCAGCCAAGACTTGATAATTAGTCAAAAATATTGGGCACATGTGTACCAATGAGTTTAAGACAAAGAAACCATAATTAGTGAGAAGGAAAATGACATAAAGCAAGGTTAAGCTTGTTAAGTGTGTTTTGGTGCCCTTAAGCTCATTTAAGGCCATTTAAGTGGCCAAATCACTTATCCCTCTCTCATTTTCGTCCTCCCCCAGCCCAAGAACACAGCCATACTTCCTCCATAGCCACCACACCTTCAAACTTGCAATTGATTGAAATTGAAGGCAAAAGGAAGCAATTGGAAGCAAACTAGAGCTATTTCTTGCATACTTCAAGGATCAAGCTTGATTTTCAGCCTACCCACTTTGGTAAGGGTTCTCTTGCTCTCATGGAATGTTTTCTATAATTTTCAAACATCCATGGAGCTAGGGCTAAGCTTGGAAGAGAGCCATGAGCTTGATGAACCAAGCTTAGTGAGGGGAGTGCACTTATTGAAGGTTTTGTGACCTAGTGTCAAGTGCACAAAGATGGCAGTAAAATGAGGGTTTCTAGAGCCCAAAGTTAGTACTAACTACTGTTAAAATCCTCCTAAGACCAAGCATTAGCTTGAGGAGGGCTGCCATAGTGATTTGGTTATGTTTATTATGTGTTTTATGGACTAACCTATGGTATATTGTTGCTGCTGCATTTCATGTGTTTGTTGGTTGTGATTGGCTGCTGCATTTGGTTGCTCTATCTTGTATATATGCATTGTGGTTTTTTTGTTTTAGTGTCTTTGGATGCAGGTTTTAATGAGGATCACATTACCTTAAGAAACCAAGTGTTACCCTTACTAAGTTTCTCAATGAAACTTACTCCCCTCAATTCTGTCATTTCAGGTCCAGCTGAAAGATCACCTTCAAACTAACCATTTTGGTTTGAGTTTTGATCTGAAATTTCAGGTACATGAACTTCCATATGTCTAGTTGTGATCTGAAAATTTTGGTGATTTTAGGAGCACATTTGGTATTTTTAATGGTGGTACTTACTGTGTTGTGCAGCAGCTGTCCAGCATCCTGTTTTTGGAGTCCATTGTGTCTCAGGACCTCCTGTAACCTAGGGTGCGTATTTAGCTGAGTTAAGACCATATTGTAGTGCATGTATGCATGTACATGTAGTGTATGTAAGATGAGACAAGTATGTGAACATTTGAGTAATGTTTTGGCTATGTAAGTGATGTGGTGCAAAGCTGCCTAAGTGTGAATGATGGGCTGCTTACTTGTAAATTCTGTTTTGACCACATAAAGTTGTTAAAAGAAAGGGAATGTAATTCTTATGTGTAATGGACATATATGGGATAGCCTTGGAGGGCTTTCCCCTTGTGAATGAAGTGTTTGCATGGTTTGGAAAAATTGTATGGGCAAAATGGTCCAAAAGTTGCCAGAATTTCGACCATGTACCTAAACTTTAATATCTCCCTGTGTAGAATGAATCTTGGTATGAAATTTTGACCACACCTAGAGAACATCTAGAGGTTGAACTGGAATTTGGAATTTCTGGATTTGGATCCTTGTAGCCAAAGATATGACGTTGCAAAATTGGCTGAGTTACTGTTCATTTGGTCAGAATTTTGTAACCAACTTAAAAAATCCATAACTTGGTCCATAGGTGGGCTATTGATGTAAAAAAAAATTCCTTGGTTTGCTCTAAGTCTATACTTGATAATGGAGCAAATAAAACAGGGGGCTATGTGGCTAGAATGATACAGTTTATTAGTGGAATTTACAGGTGCAGTAGCTGGCCACTAGAACTTAACAAGATTGCCTAATGTGTGGAAGCCAAAACTAAGACTTGTGCTAGTGTTTTCCTTCTTTGCTGCCATGGTGTGCATGAAATGTGAATATGTGTGTGATGGTTGGGCCAATATGCATGTATTTACATAGTGCCCAAGAGGGCCACTTGGGTATGCACACTACGGGTAGTGTTCTGATGGCCTACAGAACATTACCAATCCTGGAAGTCTAAATGCACAGTTTTGGCACCATAACTAGACTACCCTGGAGTGGGTAACAAAAAGGAAGAGAAATCAAGAGAATTCAATAAAGAGCACAAAAAACCTAGTTTTCAGGTTCATCTTGGGTTTTCAAATTTTCACAACCAAGGTAAGGGTTTATCTTCAATTTTTATGGTTACTTAGTGTACTATGTTGTTTTTTTGCCATAGTGTATTTTTATTTTAGGTATATGGCTAAGAATTCAAGATTTTAATGATAAGCCCTTATTAAGTTCTTCAAAGGAACTTATCCCCCTTTGTGTCAACCTTCAGGAACACCTAAAAGAGACTATCAAAATAGTACTTTTTCGTTCAGTTTTTCTCTAAAATTTCAGGCACATGAACTTCAAAATGTCTACTATTAAACTAAAGTGTTTCATGATATTTAGAGCATAGTTACTAATTTTAGTCTTGCTACTTTCTGCCTTATGTAGCAACTGCCTTGTGAAGTTTCTAGAGTACATTGTGTTTGTAAGGCTCTCCAAGAAGCTAATGTACATACCAAGCTAAGCTAGCACATATGTATGATGCATATATGCATGTAAATTCACTATGGATGCTGTATAGATGATATTTGAAGCAATGAAGTGATGTTTGAGCATGTATGTTCAATTCTATGCATTTTGTAGCTCATGGGCTGTTTTAAATAAAATTATGTTCAATGGTTACGGAATGCCTCTAAATTTAGTGAAATGACTTTCCCAAGTGTTTAATACATTTATCAATCTTCCCAAGATGGTTTTTCATTTAAAAGTAAAGTGGATGATTTATTTGCAAATTTTGTATGGGCATTACGGGAAACCATTGATAATTTTTGACACCCTATAGTCTAGAAGCCATAACTTGTTGTACAAATTGAAATTAGCTATGAAATTAGCTACGAGACAGCGCAGCGGAATTTAACCGAAACCCTCCAGGATTCAAGTAAAACGGGCTAAACCGGGTGTTCGAAAATTTTCATACCTAATTTTCGGTTGAGATCTCTCACTCAACTGTAGAGTCGAATCACAAAACCTGAACAGTTGACGTGTTCAAGCTCTCTATGGTATCCACACGAGCCTCTCGGGATCACCACGCTTCCACCACGTCCCGGCAGATGCGTTTCTCTTGCGCTCGCAGTGCTAGCTTGCGTCCTCCAAGGAATTGCAAGAGAAGAGTGCGACTGTCCTTTTGGGAGGCTAGGGCAAGGAGACCTGCGAATTTCTCACTTAAAAGTTGTATTTATAGTGAGACTTAACTTCCAGGCCTAATGGGTTTCAAAGCCCTAATCCAATTAGGATTTAATTTCGGGCTTAATAATGGCTCAACTCTTGGGCCCATTATTAATACGAAATTAAAGTGAAACCATAACCCAAATAATTAGCCCATGCACTCTAATGATCCAAATTGCTCTATGTGTGCAACCCAATAGGCTCTTATCACGTTGGCAATGATCATAAATCACATTTATGATCATAAGCAATGAGCGGTGTCTAGTAACACATCATTGCTACCCAAGTGACAAGATTGTCGATGATTCGACTAAACCTTTATGATCATCACCGATATATGCCATTGTCCCTTTGTCCAAGATATCAAGACTAAGCACGAGACATGGAATGTGTCACTCTCGTATAGCCCAATCTTTGGTTTCTTGATTACCGAGTAGACCAACTTAAACTGATGACATTGATATCGCATATCAACTCATCCGAGCATGGCCATGCATTTTCTAAGTCTCACTCTATCAAGGGGCCCGAAGATATCGCTCCCGTTACATAGGAGGGACAAATCCCATCTTGATCATACAAATCCCTCCGCATGATATGTGACATACCCAATGACCTCCTTCAAGTTCACTCAGTTACGAGCAACAAAGGAAAGTATCAAAGTATGTGACTCACATGTAGGGAACCTTGATGATCTTAGGTCGAAGGACTACATATACCCTGATCACTATGGGAATCACTTATGACACTCATATAACGATCCATGTAGTGTTCTCATGGTGGGTCGGTCCAGTACACAAGTTCTCCAACTTGTACCCATATGTAGACTACATATCTCATATTAGTCTCCACATATGCTAGTCGTTATGTATTATTGCAACCCGCTCCACAATAATACTAGACCAGGGACTTTTAAGAATATCATTATTCTAGGGTTACAATTATGTTTGTTAAGTTACGCAGGAACAAAACAACAAACATAATTGCTGGATTAATGCCTTAATAAAATATCATGACTCAATGTGCAAAAAATACAATCATCTCATGATTGGCTTTTGGGCACAACACTAACATGTGTCACTCTCGTATAGCCCAATATTTGGTTTCTTGATTACCGAGTAAATTAACTTAAACATTGATATCATATATTAACTCATCCAAGTATGACCATGCATTTTGTTAGTCTCACTCTATCAAAGGGCCCGAAGATATCACTCCCATTACATAGGAGGGACAAATCCCATACCCTCCGCATGATATGTGACATACCCAATGACCTCCTTCAAGTTCACTCAATTATGAGCAACAAAGGGAAGTATCAAAGTATGTGACTCATATGTAGGGAACATTGATGACCTTAGGTCAAAGGACTACATATACATGATCACTATGAGAATCACTTATGACACTCATATAATGATCCATGTCGCGTTCTCATGGTCGACTGGTCTAGTACACAAGTTCTCCAACTTGTACCCATATGTAGACTACATATCTTATATTAGTCTCCACATATGCTAGTCTTTACGTATTATTGCAACCCGCTCCATGATAACACTAGACTAGGGACATTTAAGAATATCATTATTCTAGGGGTTATAATTATGTTTGATTAGTCACACAGAAAACATACAACAAACACAATTACTGGATTAATGTCTTAATAAAATATCATGACTAAATGTTCAAAATACAATCATCTCATGATTCGCTTTTGGGCATGACACTAATAATAGTGCCCAAGAGGGCCACTTGGGTATGCACATTAAGGGTATTATTCTAATGGCCTACAGGACATACCAATCCTAGGATTTTAAATGCCCAATTTTAGCATCATAACTGGACTACCCCAGAGCGGGTAACATTCTAAATGTGGAACCTTTCAGATATCAAGAGATGGAGAATATGGAATAGAATTATTTCTGCCATTTCCTTAATCATCCCCCCTATCATGTTCATAATCGTTACCAGTTGAGAAAACTTCATCCTTGGATTCATCCTTATCAGGCATACAAGCTTGATGGTTGGGTCAAAGTCATCAACAATTGATGAGTAACATGAGAAGCCAATAAGTATATTGATCACATCAAGAGCTAGCATTAGTGTGCTCGATGGTGGTAGGAGTAATTTCTTCTTCAAACTGCTCATTGTTTACCTTTAATGTTGACACTTGATTTGTCAATGCATAAACCCCCTTATCTAATTTGTCAAATGAGATGTATGGGCAATTGATGAAGGCTCATGGTTTCATCTTTACAACAGCCCACCACTATTAAAGGCTCATGTTTAGATATTTGCAGTAATAGACTTGTTGAGTGTCATAAAGACAAAATGCTAGGATGATGACAATCAGGACTTTTATTTAATGTCAACTAGTTTAGATTTAGTGCAAGAACGGACCCCTCATATTGGATTAAACCAAGTACATATGCACATCATATGGTTTTCACATCTTAAACCATGGAACTCAACACAGATGATCTTGTAAAATGGGCCATAAAGTTGCACGTACTTAAACCTCATGTCTTGCCCTTTACACACATATTGTAATTTTGTGTAGCTTTGTCTCACCCATGCTCTTGGGTGTAAAAGCAAAACTCATTTACTACACAAGCATTATATGAACTCATGATGCGCACAAGACCCACAAGGCAACTAAACAAGTCAGGGGTCTAACTTGTTACTATAATGATGTGCTTCTACAACCATGTTACAACATACTCACAATTATATAAACTAAAGCGATACACACAAGTCAATAAACATGCATCAATTATACTCACAAAAGCTTAAGACCATTTAGGGAATTGCTCATCGCAATAAACTTAAAGCTGACTTTCAATGTAATTAGGAAATCTTTGATGTGAAACATCATCGAAGTGCTTCAAAAGACATACAAGAACCTTAAACAATAACAACGTGAGGATAAGCTAACAAGAAAACATTTATCATTCAACTGAAAATTGGTTGGACTTCTAGGTAATTAAAAAGGTGTAAATGTGTACTTGGTGCCTCTCCGTTGAATCTAAATACCATTACAGGCTATGCATAAGGATATAACGATATCGAGGTTTGAAAATCAACAATTTCAAACCCTCCCTGGGACCTAATTAATGCACAAATTATTTATTCCATGGCATTCTATTAAGTTTTGTAGGAATATTATCCTTAAAATAATGGCTACAAAACATGGACATCTTTTTAGCCAAGTATGCCCCCAACAATTGATCCTTCAATGGTAGCATTATTTCATGTATTTTTCTTCAAAAATTGCATTAGCCTAAAATCAGATAAACAAATATTTTGTTATTTCATCAAGTCTATAATGAGTTTTAAGAACATAAAATTATCAATACCTTTTAAACTGATGCATCCATCGAAATTGGACAAGTACACAAAATTTTGCCTCATGTGGAAGATGGATCCCTAGATGTTTCATTGAATCAAAGAATGCCAATGTGAAAATCTACTCCAATTGTAACAGTTCTATATCTTGAACTTGTACCACATTTGTGCCTAATGTTATGAAAAAAGCACATATTTTTTTATTGTTTTTGACACTGGAAGATTCGTATGCCCACGTAATACAATCGAAAGTAGCCTCTGTAAGAATGCATGACAATTGTGACTCTTGAAGTTATAGAAGGTATAGTCACTCAGGTTCATGTTTTAACCTAAGTTTGAGGCATACCCATCTTACATTTTAATTTTTTTTAGCCCCACACGCATTTGTCTGGCATGATCCATTTGAAAGGTATATGATGCTTTCAATTTAACAGTCGTTTCTCCTGACAGTTTGTAGGTGCAATTTAGGACACATATTCTCGAACAGGCCTAGGCCAAAAGTGGGAATTCGAGTTATCTTCTATCTTCCTATTAATATCCATAATAGTGTTGAAAACATTTTCAAAACAATTTTTCTCAATTTGCATTACGTCCAAATTATGCACATGAACAAATACTTCCAGTATAGTAACTTCCAGATAATTAATTGCATCAGCCAATTATGCCCATTTCTAAATCATGGAACTCGGTCTTTATCATATTCCTTTTCCAAATAGAGAAAATAAGTAGCCATCTAACATCAAAGTAATTTTTTATCCAAATGTATACACATTGATGACACCCAACTCTTTCATCCCTGGGAGAAATCATGTCACATTTGATCAAAATGTGTGATTGAACGGAAAAAATATTCAATGACAATTGAACCAACATGATTTCTTAGACATTTTCAACTAGAATATGTCAAGTTCATTCATATAGTACGGATATGCTAGCTTATCATGTGCACTCCAACTTGATAAGTTCCCAAGCATAGGAAAATTATTAATAGCCCACCATAAACACATTTTCATCATGAAACTTCATTCCTGTGAAATGTCCCAAATTTTTACACATTCTAACCATAAAGTTTTGAACTAGTCAATCAATGGACGTAAATACATATTGATGTTGCAACCTAGTGTTATATGTTATAGCTTTCATAGCGGAAAGTGTGTTTAAGGGGTATAAATTAATAAATCCCTAGTTTATATCTCATTTCAAGTTCATTTAGCAAGTTCAAGCAAGTTAGTTAAGGTTCACTAGCTTTTGAGGAGATTATGGCACTAAAAAAAGTATGGGGCCAAAATGGTAATTTTGCACCTAAGGTGCCAGGTCGAGTCCCAGGAATCAAAAATGTGTTTTTAAAACCTAACCCTTACTTAGCACCCAAGTATTTCATTAAGTGTTCAAGATTTGACCAAAGGTTATTATTTTGGGATGAGGGCTTTTTGACAACTTAAAGAAAGTTTGAAGATTTATTAGGTTAAAGGCTTATAAAAGGTAAAGGTAAGGCTTGAGCTGCCACTATTCATCTTCTTCATATTCAAACCCGAGTTCAACCTTTTCCCCCTTCATTTCTAATTCAATTCTTGCTCAAATTCAAGAGTTCTTGGTAAAAACTAAAGGTTCCATGGTTGCATAAGTAATGGATAGCTTATTTCAAGTGAGTTTGATGTATTTGAAGCTAGAAATCATGTTTTCCAGCTAAGGCCCTATTTTACATGGTAGGTAACTTGATTTCCATTATGTTTTATTGTTCATCTAGCCCTTGGTTGTTTGGGTTTTGCTTGGTTGCCCTTGTTTTGATGCCATGAACCTTGAATTGCTTGGAACCTAGGTGGAACATAGTAGAGCCATATTTTTTGTGATGGAATGCTTGATCTTCGCTTGTAGGTTGGAATAGCGGTAAGGGATTTATGATTCACATATATTTGATGCCATCCATAGCTTGTTTGCTTGTTAATTTCAAGCAATTTGATGAATGGTATTAGTTGGTGGGTTGTATTGATCATGGTAAACTGGTGACTTTTTGGTGGTTTGTGTGGTGTTTATGGACACCATAGGATTGATTTAAATGATGTAGTGTGGCCTAGTGCATGTGTACATGCAAGTTTGAGACAAGTGTAGCCATTCTTAGGGCCATTGGGAGGCATTGGAAGCCCCTAAAGAGCCTTAGGCACGAAGGAGAAGGTTCAGGCCCCGGGGCCCTGGTGCCTAGGTGCCTAATGATGCTACAGCACCCAGGACACCATTTCAAACCTGTAAAAAAATGACCTCCTGTGCTACAGTGCCGACTCCGGTGTCTAGGCACCAATACTCGGCAGGATTGACATGTTGTAGGATTTTCACCATAACTTTTCACTCGGGTGTCCGATTGAGGCGATTCAAGATTCCACGTGAGGGAGAATTATCATTTCCATGCCTTCCCCAAGCCTAGATTTTCCTAGGTTTATTTTTATTTTTGTTACCACTCTAAGTGCTTCTATACAGTGATTAAATTTAGTGAGCTCCAGCCCCATGCAATCCATGTCTTATAGGCCAAGCAGAACATGCACACTATGTTTACCCAAGTGGCCCTCTTGGTCATTATGCAAAGATATGTACATTGGTCCAACCATCACACACATATTCACATACTATTTCATCTAGAAGTAATGATGATAGTGAAATTCTTTATTCTTGGCCAATATGGAATTTGAGTAAAATCCCCAAGTGCATGTACAATCATATGCACACATGATGCTACTGGTGCGCATTTTATGTGTCTAAACTTTCACACCATGCCCAACTCAAATTCTACCCATGTTCTCCTATGCCCTAAAGGTTTTAGAGCCTTTAATACACTTAAACCTTCATAGGGAAATAGGATTGAGACATTAAATCCATCTAAGTTTTCAATTATCGATTTTACACTTAACCAAGTATAATTAACCATATGAACAGTACTTAGCAAAATCAGCCAATTTTGACAAGCCATAGCTTGGGCTACAAGGCACCAAATCCAATGATTCACAAGCCAAGTTATTCATATTGAAGTGTTCTAGATGTGGTCAAAATTTCATAGCCAGATTCTTTATGTACAAAAAGTTATGACAGCTGGAGTATAGGGTACCAAATTTTAGCCACTATTGGCCATTATGCCCATACTAAATATCATAATATTCATACACTACTCATACACTCCATTTCCAGGTGCAAAACCCACTTGGTAGTATCCATACATGTCTTATACACCTGGGAAAAGCATTCCCATGAATTTAGAACCATTTTAACCATGATTCATAAAAGTGCCATCAAAACAGTCCATAAACACCATATGAACAGCATTGTATACACACTTCAAACTACACTCCATTGAATCATATATCATTCTCACACTATACATACAACATACCCAACTCATTTACATGCATTTATGCACCACATACATGACAATAACTTAGTTAATACGTACACTAAGCTTCTTGGAGAACTTCAAAAGCACTAAGCACTCCAAAAACTTGAATGGACCAACTGGTGCGTAAGGCAAAAAGTACCATTACTAAAAATAGCTAATCCACTCCAAAAATAATGAAACTTTCCAGTTTACAAAAAAACATATGGAAGTTAATATACCGAAATTTTCATAGAGAGATTCAAACGACAGCTATTAGTTTGAATGCTCTCTTTCATGTGCTCCTGAAATAGGCAGAAAGGGGGGTAAGTTTCTTGAATGAAACTTAATAAGGGCTTATCAATAAAATCTTCAAACTCCAATCATATACCTAAAATCCAAAGACACTAAAACAAAAAAATATAGTACAAATACACAAACACATCCATCCAAATGCACAAACAACATAGCAACAAACAAATGTAATGCTGCCAGCAACACATCATTAGGGTTTGTTCATAAACATTCAAATAAACTTTATGTAATCACTATGGAAACCCTCATGAAGCTAATGCTTGGTCTTAGGAGGTTAATTACTCTTAGTTAGTACTAATTTGAGCTTTAGAAACTCTCAATTTCACTGCCATAATAGAGCACCAAAGCTATAGGGCTAAAACCCTATGTGCAATTCCCCCCTTAACCTAAACTTGGTTCATCAAGCATTGAGAACAACTTCATGGATGTTTGGGCATCAGCATTGAACAATAAACAACCATGAAACCTAGATAAAACCCTTACCTTGGGATATGAAGGCTGATTATAACAAGTGTTGGACAATAAACCTAAAAACTAGGATTTTTCTTGTTCTTGGTGCATCTGGTTACTTTGCTTTGTGATTTTTTGAGAACTTGATCTATGGTGCCTATGAAAGCTTGTGGAGGAGATAAGGAATAGGTTGTGCCTAGTGGGGGAAGAAAACATCCAAGAAATGGCAAGAAATCAAAATATTTTACTTAACTTGATTAGTTTAACCTTAACCCTCACTTAGGCCACTATAAGTATGTCTTAAGCAAAGACTTTTTGGCTAATCTTTAGCCCACCTTTTTTACCTTAAAACGTAGAAATAAAAGGCTACGATAATACTAGAAGTGGCCACCTTTGACTCTTGTCAAAAATCATCCTATCCTTAAGTTATTTTTGTGAACAAGTGTACACCTGGTTGCCCTAAGTTCTTGAATAATAGATTTTGTTTCCTTTATGCAATTCAGCCTCTAAAAATTGCTTCCATACCATTCAAATCCTTCCAAAATCTCTCTTATTTGTACAATTTTGTACCCAAGTCTTGAAATCTTGCAATAAGACCCATAGATTACTTGTAAAATAAGCAATCCTTTAGGGCTCCATTTAGTACCAAGTAACCATTGTAATCTTTTAGGGAGGTGTAGATTATTCACTTTACCTCTCACATTTCATCCACTATGGTGAAAATTACGTTAAATGATGGTTTATAACCATTATGCCTTTATACTGTAATTTTCCCATTTGTTGATGTGGTAACAATTTTAGTCCAAATTGAAGACATGTTTGACCACAATAGAGCACCATTAGTAGGGTGCAAGGTTTAGTACCATCAGAAATCTAGTTGGGCCTTCGAATTTAAGGCTCCAAAGTGGGAACCTTAGTGCACCTAGGTGGGTTCCAAAGAACCTATTAAATGAGTTCAACCATGGTCATTACTACTCCATTAGTGTGAACTAAGTAATGGTGGATAGGTATGTGCCTTAAGTAAAGGTTTAGTGCACTTGTTGCCTAGCCAAGATTACTTGAGGTATAAGTGAGAACCTAGTGCACTCTTGGTAAGGGTTTCAGGGGAAGCTTAGTACATAAGTGACCTAAATAAGTCTAAGGACTTGTGGCACTATGTGGAGACTTAGTACATCTAGTGGGTTCCTCAGAACTCAAGCAAGGTGCATCCACCATGTTCACCTATACAACATAAGGGCGCTCAGAACTAGTGATGAATTCACTAGTTAGGCTAGTAAGCAATACTTGCTAGTTGACAAGGCTTTGCCTTGCAGTTTAAGGACTAGGTAGAGGACAAGTCCCAAGGGACTAAAACATATGTGATGGCCAGGGGCCTCATCGTTTATAGTCATAGTGACTGGTGGAGGGACCTCTGGGAGGAAGAACGCCTGGCGGACTGGACAGCCCAAAGGAGGGTGCCTGAAATCTCAGAAACAAAATGGTTAGGAGGCCCCCGGAGTGTTTTTCCGGGGGGGGAGCCTCCGACGCCCAAGTCAGTGGTGGCTGAGAGAAAGGCAAAGAAAATAGCACAAAGGGCTAAGGAGTTTTGCCTGGTAACGGGAGCCGTATTTCGCCAGCCAACCAACCTCCTGTCTGGTATTAAGTCCTGGTATTTATAGGAGTGCCTAGCCCGTTCAGATCGCGACACGTGTTCGGTCGGATGTTTCCTGAATTTCTGGGCGTAGGGGACAGATAGCTGGTAGCAGGTTGCCTTGAGCCTTGTGCTGAGATGGGCCATGATGTGATTCTGATGGCGTTAGCGTGTCAGAGCGCCTTTTGAGGCGGCTTATGACGTCTGTGAAAGGACGTGTCAGAGGCTTCCTTAAATGCTTCCATAAATGCTCCTGCCGTACTCCCGAGGTCCCTGGGTGAGGTCGTCCTTTGGTACGGACAATGCCTCTTCGGGAAACAAGCCCTGAGTTCGGGGGTTCCCAGCTTCAGGGAGTTCCGCCTTCGGGGATATCATGTTCGGCTCGCTATGTCTGGTGCCTCTTTTCCGAAGGCGATCTGTTCACAACCCTGGGGGGGGGTAGAGTAAGTGTCCTGGCGTGCCGGGCTCGGAGCTCTTCGGCTATCTCCCGAGGTGCCTGATCACACCTTTTCTCGGGTAGCGCCAGCTTCTTCTGGCCATTCTTGTGGCAGGGAGTTCGGCCAGATAGAGGCGATAGCCTTTGGCTATCACATGCCCCCCTTTGGAAAGCCGAAGTGAAGACTTCGGTTTTGCATCTCTTTCCGAGGTTGCTCTTGGGAGTCTCTTTGGAAGCTTAACCTGTTCCGAGGATGTGCCTTTTGCCCGAAGGTATGGGCTGGGCCTCTACGGTGTCTTGGCCTGTTACACCTCTTGCCCGTCATCTATTTGGCCAGCCTGTCTCTTGGAGTCCTCGAGGTGGCCTGCTCTTTGTTTCTGCAGGTCTGTTCGGCCAAGCGTGTCAGTCTGAGCGGCGCGTCCCAGTTTTCCAGGGATGTCAGAAGACGTGTCCCAGCTTTCAAGGGACGTTTGGAGGACGTGTCCCCTATTTTTGCGCAGCAGTTGACACGTGGCGCTTTGCCATTGGAGGAGAGTCGCGTCGGTTACAGAGGGCGCGCCTTTTCAAGTGCAGAGAGCAGTTACGGCGTCGGTTCGCCTCCAAAGGGTACTTATGACGATGTTTCGGTTACCCACCTCTGGCTTATAAATAGCCCATTTCATCATAAGTTCCTTTTGCTCTTTTCTTTTGCTCTTTTCTCTGCTTTGCCTCTGTTCTTGCATTTTTCTTGCTTTCTGTGGCGGAGCTTCCTTAATCAGAGCCTTTTTTCCAGCCAACTTTCACGACGGCGTCCTCAGATTTTGGCAAATCTTTCGGTGGGTTTTTGTTTTCCAGCGCGTTTTGATCCCTGTGTTCTTCTGAGTTTTTCTCTGGAAACTGTTTTCTTCCGTTTTCAAACTCATTTTTATGTCGAAAATGCCCATTCCTGAGAGCTGGCAGCCTCTTTTAGCCCATCCTTGTTGCATCCTTGTTGCCCACCCCTGAGAAGTTAGAGAGGTGGAAGAAAAAATTCTTTCTTCCCTCTTACGCCGTTATCAGGCTGCCTCGTTCTAGCCACTATGCATTTTCAAACCACAGTAAGGAGGTTACCGTTTTCTTAGCCCAACTGAAGGCCGGTCTTCGGTATCCCCCCTCGAAGATGGTGTGCGAGTTCTGCCAATTTCATGGCATTGCGGTGAACCAGCTTCCCCCGAACTCGTTCTGCTATTTCAACGCCTTCCTCTGCATGTGTGGCGTCTTCGGGATAGAACCCCATTGTAGGATTTTTATGCAGTACTATAAGCTTTCTGTGGTCCCGAAGGGTGGCTTCTATTTCATGCTACCTCGGGGATCCGGGAGCAAGAAATTCATGTTCACCTTCGCCACTAAGGATAGCTGGCGGGGGTGGCAACAGAAGTTCTTCTTCCTGAAGATGGACGAGGCCTGGTCGTACGTTCCGACCAAATGGGCTCAGGGAACACTGGATGCGGACGTTGGTGATCCGAGGATGCTGCTGACCCCAGAGTTGGCTCCCGTGTTCGCGGATTTCGACGCCCGCATTCGGGCTGTTTCTGGCTGGGATCCCGAGGTCTCTCCGCGCGCCCTTTACCCTTTTCCAATCAACTGGAAGTTGATGACCGAAGAGGTCCTTCGGGAACTAAAGGTGGTAAAGGAGCACAAGACTGACCTCGGGATGCCAGCTCCTGCCATTGCCGGGAAAGATTCCTGGTTGGTCAAGCTTCTTAAGGAGGAGATTTCTTTCGAAACGCTTGCCGAAAGTGAGTTATTTTCTACTCCTTTGCTGTTTTTTCCTCGGACTTACGCTGATGTTTCTCTCCTTTTTCAGAGATGGGTGACGACACTGCCGCCTATTACAAGTCCCTCTTCTCCGGCCAAGTGGAGAAGGTCGACCAAACGAAGGCGGCTTCCCGAAGGCGGAAGTCTACTGGCGCGGGTCCTTCGAGGAAACGGGCAAAGAGAGCTGCTCAGGTTTCTCTAGAAGAAATTCCCGAGGAGACTGCCGAGGAGCCTGGGACAGCCGAGGTTCCGGCGTCCGAGGCTGCTGCTTCCGAGGTCCCTCCACCCGACGTCCCTCCTCAAAGTCCTTCTGCGTCGCCGGCCCTCCTTGATGTAGTGGTAGAAGTACCTTCTGCCGAGGAGCGGCGTAAGTAGAAGGGTAAGGGCATTTCGGCCGAGGAGGCCGAGGACTCCGAGGACGATGTTGCCGAGGTCCCGCCAGGTTTGTTTCCAGACAAAGTGTACTTCCTTTGTTTTTTCTAGAATTTTCCTTTGTCTCTGACCTGTTTCTCTTTTCCGCCCTGCAGGGGAGCTACTTACCCCGAACTGGAGGGCCGAACACGCGGAGGCGAGGGCCCGTCGCGACGCCAAAGTCCCGCAAGGGAAGATACCAAAGGAGCCTTTCTGGACATTCACGGAGGACATGAACCTGTACTCCGAGGACTGTCCTGAAATGGCGAAGCAGATTTAGAAGGGGGTGCTCACCGAGGCCTCCTTCAGGCTATAGCGGCGGCCCACCCGGGGGATAACACTCTTGCCGCAAAGATCACCGAGCATGCTGCTCAGGTATATCCTTCACAACTCTTGCCTTTCAATTTTTTCCTAAGTGTTTGGCTCTTACTGACCTTGCGTTTTATCTCCTTTGCAGCTGCTGGGGTACACCGGCTTTCTCCGAGTTCGGGTAGCCAGGCAGACGGCATTCCGAGCTTCGGCCTTAGAGGCCCTAGAAAAGGTGAAAGCGACGTGCTCGGAATTGACCACCAAGAACCAGCAGCTGGCAGATGCTGCGAAGGAGGAAGCTGCCACCCTTCGGGAGGGGTTCCGAAAGGAGAAGGAATTCTTGATGGCAGACTCTTCCCTAAAGATTGCCGATCTCCGCAATCAGGTGGCGGGGCTGCGCGCTGCAAACCAAGACCTTCTTCAAGACAAGGGAAAAAAGGAGAATATCATAGTCACGCTCTTGTCTGAGAAGAAAACCCTTCAAGCCGAGGTTCAGTCTTTGAAGAAGGAGCCGAAGGGGGAGGAGCGGATAAGGGTGCCGGAAGAGGAGGTCGGGGATCTGAAGGACGAGCTTGACGACCTTGAGCTTAAGAAGAACAAGGCTGATCAAATGAACAAGGTCGCGTTTCAGGACGGCTTCTGCCTCGTTCGGCACCAGGTTCTCCAGAGGTTCCCAGGTCTGGACCTCTCTTTTCTAGAGGGTCTAAACATTCCTGGGGGACCTCGGTGGCAATGGTCCAAGATCGAACATCTGAAGCTTCCTCCAATTCCAGCGCGGAAGGTGGCGGAAAAGGGTGGACAAACGAGTGGCTCTCAGGACGCCGCGAACCCTTAGGCTTCTTTAGGGCCCCTTTTCCTTCCCTTCTTTTTTGTACTCCTTCTTCGGGCACTTCTTTATTGTAAGGCAGCTTTGCTCTTAACGGAGATTTTTTGGCTAAGTGTTTCTTCAAGTTTCTTTATTTCCATTGTCCCGAACACGTTCGCTCAAGAGACTTCGGAAAACCTGCGATCAAAGAAACTTTTTTACCTTCCTTTGTCCCGAGTACGTTTTACTCGAGAGACATTCTGGAAAGTCTGAGAAAATTTGACTAAGTCTTTTTTGCAGGCTTTTTGCATTTCCAATTTTTCCCGAACATGATTGCTCAAGGGACTTCGGCAAACCTTTAGTCAAAAATTTTTGTTTTTCCAGTTGTCCCGAGCATGTTTGCTCAAGGGACTTCGGAAAACCTTCCGCGAGATTTTTCACTTCCCATTTTCCCGACAACGTTCGCTCAAGGGAGCTCGGGAAATTATCTCAGCGCTGGCTACGGCGAGTACTTCTGCGAGATTTTTGTTTTCCATCTTTCCCGAGCGTGGCGGCTCAAGGGACTTTGGGAAGCCATATCTATGCTTTATCATGGCGAGCATCTTTCACGGAATGTTGTTCATTTCTGCACTTAAGAAATTTTCTCAAGATACTACTATATATTTAGAACATTTTTTGTTCAACATACCTCCTCCGCTCAACGTTAAGCGTAGAATTTTTTCAAGGCGCCCGAGTGCCAATTGTTCTTCAATTCTATGCCTTCGACGTCGCCAAGCTTGTACACGCCTTTTCGTTGTTTTGGCCAGGGCCAGATAGGGTCCTTTCAAGCTTGCGCGAAGTACGCCATGGGATGGCCTTCGGGGTGCGAAGTCGGCCTTTCGGGGAACAAGGTCTCCCTTCTTGATTTCCTTTGGCCTGGCCCGTAAGTTTATAGCCACGGCCACTCTTCGCTGGTAAGCTTTTCTTCTCAGCCCGACTATTTCTCTGTGTTCGGCCACCAGGTCGAGATTGGTTCTTAGGCCGAGGTCATTACCACTTTCATCAAATACTTGCACCCGTACTGATGGTCTGACTATCTCGACTGGGATAATGGCCTCTGTCCCGAAGACCAGTGGAAAGGGAGTTTCCCCTGTGGCCCTTCGGGGCGTCGTTCGGTAGCTCCACAATACGCTTTGGAGTTCTCCTGGCCATTTCCCTTTTGCTTCTCCCAGTCTCTTTTTCAGGCCATCTTTTATGGCCCTGTTCGATACTTCCACCTGCCCGTTACTTTGGGGGTGAGCTACTGGGGCGAAGTGCATCTTTATTCCGAGGTCGCTGATAAATTCCTGGAATCCTTTGTCTATGAATTGGGATCCATTATCAGCTACTAGTACCCTCGGTATGCCGAATCTGCATACAATGTCCTTCCATACGAACTTCTGCACTTCTTTCGCCGAGATAGTTGCTAGTGGTTCTGCCTCCACCCACTTTGAGAAATAGTCTACTGCTACCACGCAGAATTTTCACGCCTCCGGGTGCTGCGGGGAGTGGCCCAATAAGGTCTATGCCCCAGACTGCGAAGGGCCAAGGATAGTCTGCCGGAGTTATCATTTCCGAGGGTGTCCTCTGGATTTTCGCGTGTCTCTGGCAGCTACCACATTTCCGGACGAACTGTCTTGCGTCCTTTCTCAGGGTAGGCCAGAAGTATCCTTGGCGGAGTATCACTGCTGCAAGGGCATCAGTTCCAATGTGTGGACCACACATGCCTTCGTGAACTTCTTCAAGGACCATTTCAGTATCCTCTTCATCCACACATCTTTGCAGCGGGTTCGCATATCCCTGTCCGGTATAACTCTTCGCCAATCAGGAAGAATCTTCCGGAGCGTCTTCGCAGTCCTGCAGCATCGCCGGGGTCTTCGGGGAGCAAATTCTCTGCGAGGTATCTTTTGATTGGGTCTTTCCACCCTGCTCCCGAGGTCGTCATGCTTAGCACTGAGATGCTCGGATGGTCCAGCACCTCGGTATACATATTTTTTGACTTCGTCAAGCAATCTGCCTCAGTGTTATTCCTCCGAGGTACATTTTCGATTCGTACGGCGTCAAACTCCCGAATGAGCTTTGTTACCAACTCATGGTATTTCGCTAGGGTCGGGTCTTTCGCGCCATAGTCCCCTGCCATTTGCCGGACCACCAGCTGGGAATCATTATGGGCTTTCAAGTTTCTCACGCCAATTTTTCTGGCCAGGCGTAATCCTACTATCAGGGCCTCATACTCGGCCATGTTTTTGGTGGCGTTGAAACTGAACTTGATGGCCTTCATTACTTCTAGGCCTTCGTTACTTCTAGGCATTCGGGGCCTCTGATAATTACTCCAGCTCCCTGGTGTTCGGATCCTGAGGCTCCATCTACGTGCAAGGTCCATTCTGGCTCACCCTCTTTTGGATCTGAATGGCTCTCCTCAGTGATGGGTATTTCGGCGATAAAATATGCCAGTGCTTGAGCTTTTATGGCCTTCCGAGGCTCATACGTGATTTCGTGTTCGCCCAGCTCTATGCACCACTTGGAGAGCCTTCCCGAATGATCATCCCTCTTCATGACATCCCGTAGCGGCAGACTACTTCGGACGATGATGGGGTGAGCCTGAAAGTATGGTCGCAGCCTTCTCCCTGCAAGCACCAAGGCATATGTAGCTTTTTGAAGCAAAGGGTACCTGACTTCGGCGCCATGCAGGGACTTGCTGACATAGTAGACCGGCCATTGCTTTGGCCCTTCTTCTTTCACGAGGACCGAGCTCACAGCCTTTTCTGTAACGGCGAGGTAGAGTACGAGGGGCTCTCCCTCCCGAGGTTGTCACAGAGTCGGCAGGCTGGCCAGGTAGACTTTGAGTTCTTCCCAGGCCTTTTGGCAATCTTCATCCCAAGGATGATCATTCCTTCCGAGGTCGCCTTCCATTTTTGCTGCCTTTGTGAGGATTTTGAGGAAGGGTCGACACCTATCTCCGTACCTGGAAATAAAACCTGCTCAGAGAGGTTATTCTTCCGGTGAGTCTCTGCACATCTTTGACTGTGGCAGGAGTTCGGAATCTGAAGCAGAGCCTCAATCTTCTCGGGGTTAGCATCGATGCCTCTTTCGGATACCATGCACCCAAGGAATTTTCCCGAGGTCACCCCGAAGATGCACTTCTCAGGATTAAGGCGGATCCCGAAGGCTCTGAGCTTTTGGAAGGTTTCCTCTAAGTCTGCAACGTGGTAGCCGGGCAGCTTGCTATTGACTATCATATCATCAACATATACCTCCATGTTTCTCCCCATTTGGTCCTTTGAAGACCTTGTTCATCAACCTCTGGTAGGTGGCTCCTGCATTTTTGAGCCCGAAGGGCATCCTGATATAGTAATATGTTCCTCCCTCGGTGATGAAGGCAGTCTTCTCTTCATCTTCGGGGTCCATCCTTATCTGATGGTAGCCACTGAGGGCGTCTAGGAAACTTAGGAGCCCATACTCAGCAGTTGAATCTACCAGTTGATCTATTGGCGGCAGAGGGTATGAGTCTTTTGGGCAAGCATCGTTCAAGTTTCTGAAGTCGATGCACATCCGGAGTTTGCTGCTACCTTCTTTTGTGGCAATGACCACGTTGCTCAACCATTCGGGGTACTTGACCTCCCTGATAACTTCAGCATCTAGGAGACGCTGGACTTCGGTTTCGACAAAGTTGCTTTTGTGGGCTGAGATGCTCCGTTTCTTTTGCCGGACAGGTTTTGCTTCCGGGCTTACTTTGAGGCTATGCTGTGTTATGCCAGGGTTTACCCCTGGCATATCTTTCAGCGAGTAGGCAAACAGATCTTTATTTTTCGGCAGAAAGGATACAAGTTTTTCCTTGTCACCTTCGGCCAAGCTCTCCCCTATTCGGGTAGATTGTCCTCGGACAAGATCTACTGCTTCCGTTTCTGCTTTGGCGAGATTTTCTTCTTTGCCTTTTTCTGGCGCCTTTGCCTCCATTGTTTGCGCGAGGTTGCTTGCCGGAGCTTTTCGTGCTTTCACAAACACCTTTCTTACCTCGGCTTGGTCTATGAAGACCTCTGCATCTCCATCCTTGGTGGCGAATGTGACAGTCAAGTACTTCACATCAGGGCGAATGTGCAGGTTTCCCTGTTGTCAGCCTTCCAAGGATGGCGTTGTACGAGGACGGGACGTCCATGACGATGAATCTCGCCGTTGTGGAAGAGTACAACTCAGCTGCTCCGTTCACCGAAGTCCCTTTCATCATCAACGGGAGGTCGATCTATCCGAGGTCAGGGAGTTCGGATGAATCGACCCCAAAAGTGGGCGAGGTGATAGGCTTTAGTTCGCTCCTGGAGATGCCCAAGCTCGGCAGCAGGTGCGAGAATAGGACGTCAGCTTTTAAGCCATCATCAAGTAACACTCTTTTGACGCCTCAGTTCCCTATCTTTGTCGTGATCAGCAGCGGGTCGTTGTGGGGGGAAGACGACGGTGGAGCTATCTTTGCGAGCCAGTTTCTTTGATGGACTTTTGATAGTCCATGACTGCAATTTCTCTGGCTTTCCGCTTTCTTTCCGAGGATGGGAGCCCCGTGGTGATGGTTTGGATCACCCCTGCTGGAGGTGGGGGGCGAATTTTTGGACTTCGGTTTCTCCGCCTGTCGGAGTCATAGTCCTCATCTTCAGCCCTTTCTTCCTCCATTTTTCTGCCTTTCGGGGGTTGCATCCTTAGGTATTTCCGAAGTTGGCCCTGCTTTATCAGCGACTCTATGTACTTCTTCAGCTGGAAGCAATCTTCGGTGTCATGGCCGTGGTCGCGATGAAACTGGCAGAACTTCTTGCCATTCTTTTTGTTATCGGCGGTCATGGCCTTTGGCCGCCGAATCTGCGTCCCTTGCCTTTCCAGTGCCATGAGGATGCTGGTCCGTGTGGTGCTCAGGGGCGTGAAACTTTGAGGTTTCCTTCCCCGCATCCTCCGAGGTCGTCCTGCCTGTTCCGTCGGATGCCGAGCTTGTTGATTGGACCCTTCGGCGCGGTGGTGATCGGACTTCGGCCCTGCCATTCTTAGCTCCTCGGCTGTCATGTGCTGTTCGGCCCTTCGGTAAAATTCTCCAAGGGTGTCCGGGGGGTCCTTTGAGAACTCGTAGAACAGCTGTGAGTCTCGCCGAAGGCCCCGTGTCATGGCAAGAATGCGGATTTCGGGCCGGAAGTCTGGGACGCTCAGGGCTTCCCTGTTGAATCTTTCGACATAGTCTCGGATGGTTTCTCCGTTCCTCTGCTCTATGTCGAACATCTGTACAGGCATCTTCGCAGTAGGTCTGCTCCCAATGAACTGCTGGGTGAAGGCTGTGGACAACTCCCGGAACTCAGTAATGGTCCCTGGAGGCAAGGAATTGTACCACGCCGTGGCTGGCCCTGTGAGGGTGACTTCGAAGCACTTGCACATGGTAGCGTCATCAGCACCGTGTATTATCATGCTCCGTCTGTACTTCGTCAGGTGGGCCTGCGGATCAGTACGGCCATCATAAATTTCCAACCGAGGTACTCTGAACTCGCCTGGCATGGCTGCCTCAACGACGGCCTGAGTGAAAAAAAAAAAAGGGGGTCATCTTCGCAGGATGTTCCCGAGGGTCTGGCCCAAACGGATCTTCTGGCCACTTGTTTTTCCACTCTGTCCAGCCGTGCTAATATCTTCTCCATGAGCACTGTGGCGCTAGGGCCTTTTTCAGGGAAGGGAGATCGTCGGCGCCTCTTCGGGGGGCGAGTTCGGCGCTGAGGGGACAAGGACCTCGCCTCAGGTGACGAACTGCTTCGCTGTGAGACTCTCGGCTTCTTGGACCTGGTTTGTCCCACAGAACGTTTCCCGTGGGCCATAATTTCTGTGGACGATTCTTCGCGAGGGTCTCCATTCCCCGAACTGCGATGTATGGACTTGGGGCTCCTCTGCCGAGGGCGTGTCACTGAGGGGGGTCTCTGGGCCTGTGCTTGCTGTGGCCACCTTCGGCCGATCTGCTGTGTCATTTCAGACACGGCCGAACGCTGAAAGTCCCTCAAGAAACTCATAGTGACTACCAGAGGGCGGTCTTCCTCGGGCGCAGAAGTCCCTGGGAGTGTTTGCTCAGCAGCCGGTTGTATCTCAGGCGCGGACGGGGACCTCGGGAGTCCCTTGTCCTTAGAACGCCGAGTCTCAACGACGACGATCTCAGAGCGGGTTCCCACAGACGGCGCCAAATGATGGCCAGGGGCCTCATCGTTTATAGTCATAGTGACTGGTGGAGGGACTTCTGGGAGGAAGAACGCCTGGTGGACTGGACAGCCCAAAGGAGAGTGCCTGAAAGCTCAGAAACAAAAGGTTAGGAGGCCCCCGGAGTGTTTTTCCGGGGGGGAGCCTCCGACGCCCAAGTCAGTGGTGGCTGAGAGAAAGGCAGAGAAAATAGCACAAAGGGCTGAGGAGTTTTGCCTGGTAACGGGAGCCGTATTTTGCCAGCCAACCAACCTCCTGTCTGGTACTAACTCCTGGTATTTATAGGAGTGCCTAGCCCGTTCAGATCGCGACACGTGTTCGGTCGGATGTTCCCGAATTTCTGGGCGTAGGGGACAGATAGTTGGTAGCAGGTTGCCTTGAGCCATGTGCTGAGACGGGCCATGATGTGATTTTGATGGCGTCAGCGTGGTAGAGCGCCTTTT